>NW_006496667.1:174531-287492 GCF_000471905.2 Amborella trichopoda | reverse complement strand
CAGGTGCCATTCTGTAAGGTGCCTTAGAAATTAGGGCTACCTCTGGCAATAATTCAATAGAGAATTCAATTTCACTGTCAGGCGGTAATCCTGGTAATTCTTCAGGAAAAACATTGGGAAATTCTCGGATGACCGGAATGCTATCCAAATTTATCTCTTCCTTCCTATCTTCTTTGATATAGGCAAGAAAGCCTTGACACCCTTTTCCAAGGAGGCGATTAGCTCGAATACAAGAGATTAAATATGATGGGGAGTCTTCTTTGATACCATCGAAGTAAAATACTGGTTGATCCGAAATACTAAAGGTAACCATTTTCTTATAACAATCAATACTGTCATGGTATGCAGAAAGCCAATTCATGCCTAAGATTACATCAAAATCTTGATTTTCTAGGAGTATTAAATCAACCAACAGTTCTTTTTCTTCTATCTTTATTACACAGGACTTGTACACTATATTGGTGTCAAGTGAATTTCCCATCGGTGTGGCTATCTCTAGAATGTATTCTACTTATTCTGGTTCTACGTTTAAGTGGCATACAAAGTGTAATGACACAAATGAATGAGTAGAACCAGGATCAATCAAAACATGAGCAACTTTTTGGAAGATAATAATAGTACCTTGGATCACTGATTTTGAGGCCTGAGCATCTTGCTCGGTGATCGCAAATACTCTTCCCTTCATCTGAGGCTTTTAAGCTATCTCTCCCTGCTTTGGAAGCTGAGGCGTCTGTAAGCTAGGACATTGTTTAATCTGGTGTCCCAATTTCCCACATTTAAAACAGGCTCCGGTATTCCAATAACAAGGGCTTGATCCATGATTTTTTCCACATTTTCTACATGGTTCTATTGGGCTTTGAAATGGCAAGGGCCTAGGCTTCTTGTTTGGCCTTTCAAACTGTTGTCGATTAGATGATGTAGGTCTAACATGACTTTTCTGATTTTTCATCTTTTGGTAATCTTCACAATCTTTTTCGACAATTTGGGCTCGATCCACTATTTCAGCATAAGTTCTCAATTTTAAGACCGATATCCTGCTTCTAATAGCTGGCCTGAGACCCCTTTCAAATTTTTTCACCTTTCTTGCCTCATTGTTAATCATATGTGGTGCAAACCTGGACAATTTAGTAAACTTGGCATCGTACTGTGCTACTGTCCGGTTTCCTTGGATTAATTCCAGAAATTCCATTTCTTTTTTGTCTCGAATAAAATCTGGGAAAGACTTTTCATTAAATGCCTCTAGAAATACTTCCCAAGTCAATGGTTTATTTTCTTTGACCAATACTCCTTTTACCATTCGCCACCAGTGTTGTGCTTCACCTTCTAACATAAAAACTGCCAAGGCCACCTTCCTATCATCAGGACATTCCATAACCTCGAATATTTTCTCCAATTGCATAATCCATCCCTCGGCTTCCAGTGGGTTTACAGCACCGTTAAAAGAAGGTGGGTTTAATTTCTTAAATTGTTCGATATCACTCCAACCATTTCTCGTAACTTACTGCCTGGGTGGATTATTGTTTTCCATCTGATGTTGCATTAGAGTAACCATATTTTCCAAGGCTTTGTGTTCCTTCCATATTAGCTTCATCTATTCTGGATCTTAACTTTGTCCCAGTCTGTAAACGCAATAAATGTGATTTTAAAAACATTCTTTTTAAATTTCCTAAGAAACTTAAACCTATTGCTCTGATACCATATTTGTCACGCCCCAAGAATTTACAACACAAATATTCCTGAGATGTGACAGACAAAACATATATACATTGCTTGATAGGACAAATATACAGTGGCAAATTCTTACAAGGTAACTAAAGAAAGTTTAGGCACAACTACAAAATCTTTCAGAGTTGATCCTGACGACCACTCAAAATGAAACCGTAGTTATCCTGAAAAATGTTTACCATAGTTTGATGAGTTTGGCTACTCAGCAAGTGATCATCATAATCTTAAAAATAATCATCGATGAAAGATATAAACAAACTTCAAAATGGAGGTCAATAAAAAAAACAATGCGAACACAAGCATTTATAGATAACAATTTCACTTTCAGAAATGCACAATTAAACATAATCCGAATAATTGAAATGCATATAACATTTTAACGGCAGTGCATAATTCAAAAGATTCCACAAAATTACCCTACTGGCGTCCCAAATAGGTAACCTATATACCCCATCAGCGTCTTGATGGGTCCACTTAATCTCTATTGACGTCCCAGATAGGTCTACTTAATCCCTGCAGGTCCACTTATACCTCATCGGCGTACCAGATGAGTCCACTTAATCCCTACCGGCGTCTCGGATAGGTCCACTTATACCTCATCGGCGAACCAAATGAGTCCACTTGCATACCTAAGTTATTTCTAAATCTCTTTAACCATTCGAAAGCAGCAATATCATGTACTCAACATATCACTGAAATCATTAATATGAATTGCACTGAAACCATTAATAACAATCACTTTCAATAACATTTCAAAAATAACCAATCAAATATTTTGGGCTCAAATTAGAAAGGTAGCAGTTCGTAAAGACATTCTAGCATAATTGCCAATGTATAGAAAAACTCTTATAGAAATTCAAGAATACGAAATTAACGCAATTTATAGGATGTCAATTCACAAATAAACATTTCATAGACAATGCTATAATCAATTGCAAAAATATCAGTTTTCAGATAATAAGGCAGTCATTTGCACATGAATTTTACATTGTCTAAATATTAAAAAACATTAGAAAGAAATCTCACAATTTTACTAAAAGCAAAAATATCATGTTTATTTTTAATAGTTTTACAGTATCTAAAATTCTCTAATAATAGACAAGAAAAATAAATTTATTTCTAAACATTTAAAATTCCTGGTAATAGATAAAGTATCACAATTTTATTAAAAAGATTATTTTTCAAGACAGTGAGGTCAATTACACATAAAGCTTATAAAATAAAGATACCGGACGGAAATATCACTATTTATTAAAAACTGACTATTTTTCAGAAGAATGCGATCACTTACCTTAACTCCGAAACTGAGGAAGCAGATAGAACTAAGAAAACTAGTCTTCTTCTTTTTTTTGAATGGAGCTTTTCTACGATCGATCATATTTCAAAATTAGAAAAAAAAAGGAAAGAACCCAAATGATTTTCTATCCACTGATTTCAATTTAGAGGATGGAACGCCATTAACGCTATTCACAGGTTCTTGCTGCCATCAATCACTATTGATCCCAGCCACTTTTTTTTTGTATTTAGAGAGAGGGTGGAAACAAATTTGTTAAAAGAGAAGTGCCGAGGAGAGAGAGAAAAAGATGTATAAAAAAGAAACACCTCAATGCAAGGTGTCATTTAAAGGAGTGTTATTATTAAACTTTAAGGTGGTGGACCTAAGGTCCACCCAAGTAAAATTGGACCCTCAAGTATACTAGCAATGATATCTTTTATTTATTGTTAATATAAAAGCAACAATATCCTAACGTTATAGTATTATTATCCTTATTATTATTATCACTACTAATATATGATTATTAATTTATTTATTTATTTATTTTTGTATTTATTTTAATTAATGTTGTTACAGTTTTTAAGGGGTTTCCGGGCAGTTGTGGAAGTTTTTTGCCACTTTTGTGGTGCCGTAGAGGTTTTCGGGGACTCAGGGAAAGTCTACGGAAGCCTTCAGGTGTGATTCTAGTTAAGTCCAGGCTAAAACGATAGGCGGGAAGGTTTTCTAGTGAGTTTTCGACCGTGTGGGAGCAATTGCTGCGAAAGACGAACGGCCGCGGGAGGTGAGCCATACAGTTGTAGGAGGTGAAACATTGTGGGGAAGGTGTACAGTTGCTAGAGGTGAACCATTGCGAGGAAGGTGTATGGTTGCTAGAGGTGAACCATCATCCTTGGAAATCCTGTGAACATTTAAGGAGGTGCGAAAATGAGGAGTCTCGAGAGGTGAACAGTCGTGACCGGGCTAGCATTAACAGAAGTCCAAATGGCTCTAAGGTAACCGGCTCTGATGATTTGGAGTGTTGTTACAACCAGCACCGACCCTCAAGCAAAACAGCCGGCACTAGGGGTTGGGCACTCAATCGGTGCTGGCCTCTGGAGGACCCAGCCGGCACTAGCTTCAATCGGCGCTGATTAGCACGTGTGGCTTATCACGATGCAAAGACTGACGCTCGCATGTGTTGGAAAGTCACGTGCGGGGTTCACGATGTTGGCGATGAGCTACGTATGGCGATGTTCATGGGCCGACAAAAAGTGGCGAAGGATGGGGTGTGGCTTGTGGTACCTGCTATAAGCCAAATCCTCCATAATAATAGTGAGGTCCATGTTGTTTTGTGGAAGGGCATCTAGTGTGAATAGGGCATGCTTTCAGTCATAGACCAGCTCCTTGTCAGAGCAGCCCCTCTTATATGTTTGATATACACATCGAATGGATCCTACGTCGTATGTTCGACATACACGTCAAATGAGGTATCTAGCTTGTATTTTTGACATACATGTCGGATGGACTGAGGCTAACTTCTTAGAGTGGCTCTACTTGGTCTTCTAGCCTGTAACCATCCTCTTACTCGTCAGATGAATTAAAGTTAACTTGCCAAGTGGTTTCGCTTCTTCTTCATGAGGAGGTCCTTCCTTTTGTGAGTTTGCTTCTTCCTCATGGGACAAGCATTTGTTTTGGCCTGTAACCGTCCTCTTACTCTTAGATGCAAGAGCAAAAGCACAAGTTTTTGTTTGTAACTGTCCTCTTATCCTCTGACGCAAGAGACTTGTAACCTCCTTAGTAATGAGTTCTTGTAACTTGTAACTCATTTTTACTGCAATATATATATATATATAAAAAGTTAGCATTGTTTTTGGACTATCTTGCTTGTTTTCGTGTTGAGTACCTTTCGTTTTGAATACGCATCATGGATAGTACTTCTTTAGGTATCGCCCGTTGATAGGGGGAATCGCCTCTTCTCCACCAGAATGTGCTAGTATCTAGGCCCTGTTAGGCGAGACCCTTTTTACTATAAAGGGACCTTCCCACTTAGGCTCAAACTTCCCTTTACGTCAACCATGCATAATAATAGGCTTCTTGACGGCTAAGACTAAATCATCATGGGTGAATGAGCGGATATTGAAAGACTTGTCAAAAGCCCTCTTCATTCTCCCCTGGTTGAGTTCAAGGTTCTGCTTAACCTCTAGCTTCTTTCCATCAAGTTCATCCAGTTCTTGATACCGGAGCTTGACTCTCTCATCTTTGGTTATTCCCTAGTGAATAGCTACTCGCAATGAAGGGATTTGTATTTCGAGAGGTAAAACTACTTCACCCTCATAAACCAAAGAACAAGGAGTGGAATCAGTAGCATTTCGTATAGCAGTGCAATAAGCCCACAGTGCTTCGAGAAGCTTCTCATGTCAGTTCTTCCTTGTTTTTGATATTGACTTTCCTAGAACATTGCATAGAGTCTTATTGAAAGCCTCAGCTAATCCATTCGCTCGAGGGTGGTACATAATCGAGTACCTCCATTCGAAACCGAACTGGTTAACCAAGCAATCAATGTGATGACTCCTAAATTGAGGGCCATTGTCAGATATGATCCGATCGGGCACTCCGAAGTGGTACATGATATGATATCGAACAAAGTAGGTCAGCGCTGTCCCAGGAACTTGCTTAAGGGGGGCCGCTTCAGCCCACTTAGAGAAATAATCTATTGCAATTAGGATGAAAACATGGCCCATTACGGAAGGGGGGTCAATGGGCCCTACGATATCCATACCCCATATTGAGAAGGGACATGACGCAACTGTAGGGTGTAAGGGCACTGGAGGCGGGAGTGTATTTGGCTTACTTGGCACCTTTTAACGTAGCTTAAGGAATCGGCGATCATAGAAGGCTAATAGTATCCCAACTGACATAATCATTCATAGAGCTTAGGACCAGACTAGTGCAGCCCACAAATGCCTGAGTGGATTTCTTCTAACACCTTATTTGCCTCTTGGATGTCGACACATCTCAGAAGAATGTTGTCAATGACCTTCTAAAGAGAGCATCACCTTCGAGGAGGGTATACTTGGTGGACATTCGACGTATACTGTAGTGTTCAGCACGATCTTCCGAGAGCTTGCCATGCTTTAGGAAACTAGTAATGGGGTCTCCAATCTTAGACCTGCTCAATTACTGAGCATATTGGGTCAAAGAATTGTGGTTCTTGATTTTGACCCTTAGCTCCTCGACTCTGTGCTATTTGTTGTTCGGTCTTTGGCTGATATAAGTGCTCCAAACGGATAAGGAGGACACTCGGGGAAGGTATTTCTCTCGTCATCTGCACCGAATTCAGTTCTCAACTTGATGTGTCTCCATTTCGCCACCCAAACAAGCGTGGGTCCTAATGAGGACAACTGAATCGTATCGCTACGTTTTGCAAGTGCATCAGCCTATGAATTTAGCCTCCTGAGGATGTGACTCAGGGATACGCCTTTGAATTGGGCCATGTACGATTTTGTAATATCATGATAAGGCTTGAGGGTGTCTTTTCTTACATCATAAATCCCTTTGAGCAGTCAGATAACGAACTCAGAGTCGTCGTAGATCTTGAGATGCTTCAAGTCGAGATCGAAAGCTATCTCGAGTCTGATTATAAGGGCTTGATATTTTGCTTCATTATGAGAATCGGCTTGAGTTAGGGAGAAAGAAAGTGGCAGTATTCTTCCTGTAGGAGTCACGAAGACTACTCCAACGCCTCCTCGTTCCGATTGGAAGGCTCTGTCGAAGTATAATTCCCACACAAGAGCAAGGTCGGCACATAATACTTCTTCATCAGGGAGGTCGCTTGATAGAGGAGATTTGGCCGGCACAGGGTGTGCTGCTAGAAAGTCAACCCAAGGCCTGGCCCATGATGGCCTTTTGTGGGACATATGTGACGTCAAACTCCATCAGCAATCATGCCTACTTGGCAAAGCGTTTTGACAAATATGGACGTGTCATGAGAAATTTTACAGGATCAGCTTTTGATATAAGTTTCACTTCATGAACAAGCAAGTAATGGCGAAGTTTTTGTACTGTGAAGATCAGAGCCAGACACATCTTCTCAATAGGGGGATAGTTCCTCTTGGCTCCTTGCATCCTACAGTTGAGGTAATATAACATAGTCTCCTTTCCCTCTTCATTTTTTTGTGCCAACAATGCTCCGAGTGACTCGTCTAGAGCAGTCATGTACAAAATGAGGGGTTTCTCCAATACTGGTGTAGAGAGCACTGGAGGGTTGAGCAAATAATGCTTGATGTCATCAAGGGCTGCCTGACATGCTTCATCCCAAATGAATGGGGTATCTTTCTTTAGCAAATGTGAAAAGGGTTTACAACGACCTGAGAGGTTTGAGATGAACCTGCAAATGTATGCAAGTTGCCCTTGAAGAGAGCACAGTTCCCGAAGTGTAGTGGGTGACAACATTTCTTGGATTGCCTTCATCTTTACGGGCTCAACTTCAAGCCCTTGATGTTTGACAATGAACCCCAAGAATCTTTCGGAGCACAGGCCAAAAGCAAATTTCAGTGGGTTCATTTTAAGTTGATGAAGACGTAATTTCTCAAATACTTTTTCAATGTACTTCATGTGAGCATCCTTCTCTTCATATTTTAGCACCAAGTCATCTACATAACACTCCACCTCTTTTTGTATCATGTTTTTGAGAATGGTCGTCATTGCTCTCTGATATGTGACCCCAGCATTCTTTAATCCAAAAGGCATCATTGTGTAATAGAATACCCCTTTTGGAGTTAAGAATGTGGTGGCCTCTTCATCTTCGGGCGCCATCCTTATTTGATTATACTCGAAGTATCCATCCATGAAGGAAAAGATCTAGCAATGAGTTGTAGAGTCGATGAGCATCTTGATGAATGGCAACGGAAAGTCATCCTTAGGATAGGTGGTGTTCAAATCGTGAAATTCAATACACACTCTGACTTGACCATTCTTTTTCTTGACCGGAACGACATTTGCTAGGCATTTCGTGTATTTGACCTCACGGATGAAACCTGCTTGTCTGAGCTTAGTTATCTCACCGTCTATGTACATCTCGAGGTCAGCCCTGAACCTTCTCGACTTCTGTTTGATTGGTTTGATAGTTGCATCGATGCCGAGATGGTGAACTTCTACTTTAGAGTCTAACCCAGGCATCTCATGAAAGTGTCAAGAAAAGACGTCTCGGTTTGCTTTCAAGAAGGTCGTGAAATCTACTTTTACTTCTGGAGACATATTCGCTGAAATGAAAGTGAGTCTAGGATCCGCTTCATCTCCGAGATTTATTTCCTCAAGTTCGTCATCTGTGGCCTGACCACCTTCTTCCCATTCTTCTGAAGCCTCTTGCAGTTCTTCATCGTCATTCTCAGAGATTTTTTGATCAACCTCAAGTGCAATGACCCATGATACTGACATTTCTACCTCTGATAAAGGTCTAGAGTGTGTCAAAATTTCTGCACCTTCCTCGAATAGAGTGACGGAAAGGTCAACCTCAAACGTGGTGAACACGTCAGGTTGGAGAGGTTTGTCTTGAACGTTAGAAGGAAATTGAGGTTCAGCGATGATTATGTCAAGAGTGTCTTCGTATGAACCATATGATATTTTTACGGATGCCTAGAGTATTTACTCCAAGACAGCCGGTTCTTCACAGACTTGTATCATGAGGCAAGCCTCTTGAGAATAGAAGTTTTGTCCTCTTGATTCTCTCAATCTCTGCTTGAAGTCAAGCTCAAGGGCCACTGAGGCTTCTTTAGCTTTGACTTCTTGTGCTTCTTTGATGAAGATGGCTCTACCTTGGCTTTAGCTGTCAGGGCATCAACAACTATTAAGAATCCTATTGCGTGTGCCAGGGTCTTTCTCAATCGCTTCCACTGCGTCTTGCTTACATTGAATCCTTCAAATTTCCGGTCGAGAGCCTCGAAGTCTGGGCACATCAAGGTCGCATCTACAGAAGATATAAGAGAATGAGAAGCAGGAAAAGAAGGTGGAGAAGGGTTAGAAAGTGGGGGAATTTTAAGGTCGTTCCCCTACTCAGACTGATCTGGGCAGCTTTTTACGTCATCACCAGGATTGGACAGGTGAAGGGGATCTTTTAGGTCTTTCCCTTGCTCATACTGTTGGGGAATGCTTTTAACGTCGTCACCCTCATCGGATGTTTGCTGAGTGGAAGATGTCACAGGGACGTCTTCTTGACAAGATGAAGAAGGAAAAAGGATCATGTCGTGGATGAAGTCCAGCAAAGTTGGCAACGAAGGAAGGGGCTCGAGAAATTCCTGCTCGATTATGAGTTGAGAGGTCTCGTTTCTTCGGCAAGTAGCCCTTGGTTCCCATCTTTTTCTAGTTTTTCGAGGTAACGTGTGATTCGTCTCGCTGAGCAAGCGAACAGCCTTAGCTTGACGAACTGCTTCTCGCTTCAAAGACTTGAGTCTGCTTCAGCCATGGTAGATCATCCATGGCTGGGATGTTGAGGGTACCGCAAGGTCAGAGTCATTCATGGGAAGGTCCTACCTTGTGAGATTTTCTTACCCTGATTAGGAAATGATTTGAGGATCACTTACGGGAAGATTGTAGAATTATTGATACTCTCGCATCTTCTTTGAGAATATGTCAAGGAAAGCTGTGCATTCTGACAATTAATGGCCTCTTATTTGATGGTATGGACACCAGCAATATTCAGTCCCCTTAACAAGGCGAAGCGGTTGCCTTGCCTGCTTCGGTGTGATTATGCCTTCTTAAAGCATTATAATGAAGAAGGTGTAGAGAATTCTAGGCACTTCATCCTCCTCATGGATGGTTACAACATGGGAGGCCTCAGCTGCCCCAAAGGCCTTCTTTAAGTCTTCGAGCTTTATCTAACCCTTCTGAATCAGGGCCTCAATGATATCCTTCAGCGTGTAGCAGTCATCCGTAGGATGATTAATCCTTCGATGGTAAGCAAAATAATTTGCTTGATTGTCAAGGCCAGATTGCTCAGGGAACTTGGTTTTTGGAAGCTAGATCATATTCTGCTCCAATAATAACTGAAACAATGTAGGGACCCATTCCTTCTCAAATGGATAGACCTTATTCCTATGCCTTGAAAGATAATCATTCTATCCAAAGTTGGCTGGTGGAGGTACCCTATTGTACGACGATTGTTGTTTGCCAGCTTGGGGTGTTATTGTTGTTGTGGTTACCCTTTTAAAGAGGTCTAAAGTTTGGGGGAAAGACTTCTTTGAATCAATGACCATGATCGCTGCACTGATTGCCCCTTTCTATTGGTTGCCCTGTGTGTTACTCCGAGAGCTACCATTGCCCCGGTTACTTGCTGAACTTGTAGATGGTTGTCGTATCACACCATAATAGCATGAAAAAATTTCTATGCGAACTGAATTAGAGATCAACTCTGACATGGAAGTCGGATTGGAGGCCTCGACATGTAGAACGATTTCAGGTCGCATATTCTGCACGCAAGTTTGGATTGCTTCCTTCTCATGCATAGGGTGACCATAACATCAATATCAGATTGAGAGACTGGATGAGGGATAGAATTGTCTTGCGAGGTAGCTGAAGGAGACTGCCGTGGAGGTATACCATCAGAGTGACGGGAATTGACCTCATGGTTAGCCGATTAGTGTGCAGCGTCAATACGATCGATCTTTTCCATCATCATGTGCACCATATCTTCAAACTTGTTCATGCGATCCTCTTGCACATCACTAGGCTCGCTTACAACCATTACGCTAATCGTTTCTCTTGGGAGGTCAACGTTAATGGCGATAGAAGGTTAGCAAGCTTGACGGGTCAGACATGGTACGTCAGTCAATATGGGGTCAGTATGCCCCAACTGAACTCGACTTTTGTACGCAGTTGGCTTTTGGACCGGTTCTCGATGGTCTTGGGACCGTGGCTGCAGAGCCAGTTCATGACGGCCTTGGGACCATGGTTGCTGAGTTGTTGGGTCTTCTTCTGTGATAGTAACCACAGCACAGAGCTCATAGAGCTCTTCTTCAGGCTTCATCGTCTGAAGGGGGTAGAAAGGATTCAGGTGAAGAGGGTCGTCAAAATTGGTTGTTTTGATTGCCTTGGTCACCTCCCTAGTCAAAATTTGCAGATCTTCATCATGTTTAGCCTTGAGGTTTTGATGAACCTCTTGCCAAAACTACGATCTAGGTCACGGTTGGTCAACTCTTCTTGCACAGGAGAGAGTTGTCTCCATCAAGTGTGGTAAAGGATGAGGGCCAGGAATTGGAGTCATCCTAGGCCAAGGACGATGAAGGACTCGATCTTCTATGAGGTTCATGCCCCGTGCTCTCTTATGAGCTCTAGAGACATGATTAAAGTGTTGGGGCTGGTTCAAGATGGTACTCTTGGGGAAAACCTTCGAGTATCAACGATGAAGGTGCTTGCTCGATGAAGAAGGAGCGAGGGGGAGAAGGGTTGACTAATGAAGAGGCCTGAGTCAAGGACGAGGGAAGGCTTGGTTTGGTGACGCATGTGTGTCCCTTGAAGACGGATCTTAAGGGACCTGGGGGTCCACCTGGGCTCGTGCAGGTGAGCTAGACTTAAGAGGCAGAGAACAACAAGCAGGTGTCTGTAAGAGAACTGGTGCAGGCCTGCCCCTTACAAGGTGTGCTTGTGTGTGCATAGGAGGAGGACAAGGAGGTCATCTCCTGTGTACTCGGGTTGGCATAATAATGGTGTTGCCCCCAGTAGTGAGATGCACATGAGTGGCATGTGGAGTTTCGGGCCTCGGAAGTTCGATCCTGGACACGGACTCAAGGTAACTGAAGGGTTGCCCCAAAGTGTAACTCGAGTGGGTGACCCACAAGTCTTGTGATGTGTCCTATGTTGAACCTCTAGGAATAGAGACCCCTGGTGTTAGAATGTGGGGGGTAGCCTTATGGTGACCCATAGAAGCAATGGCAACTTGCTTGCCTTTTGCAGAAAGAGACTGGGCAGCCTTTCAGCGTACCTCAGAAACATGACTCGTAAGTGACTTGCCGGTGGCTGGGTGCATGTTGTGTGGGGCAACATAACTGCTGCTCATGCAAGGCGCCTTAGTGGAATTTCTACTAGAGTGATGAGATGAGGAGTGAGGGACCTTCAAGTCCCTCCTCACACCGGTCCAGGTTAAGACCTAGGAGCTAGACAAGGGGTGATTGCTCAAGAGGATGGTCGGGAATGAAGTCGAAGGACCTTGTTCCCTAAGAACACTCTCGAATAAGGGGATAAGAAAATCTCTGATCTAAATGGATGGGTTATAGAACCCAGCAGCCCTAAGTGAATGTGAAAAGATGATGAAAGCAGCTAAAGTAGAAACTAGTCAAACAAGAACAATCCGACTAAGGGGTAGTAAGTCCCCAGTGGAGTCCCCAAGCTGGTTAGGTTCCTCGATTTCGCCTTCCGCATCCCTGGGGGATGGGGCGGCTCACGTCTTGGGTTTCGGGGAAGATCTGAGACGTTCATGAGATCGCTCTCTCAGGAACCTCATTCGAAAATGGGGGCAGGTGTTACCAACCGATGAGAGAGGAATTTAAAAGTTGGGTTCGGTACTTACTCGGGCTGACTCGTGTGGGGGCCCTTTTAGATCATGAAGAAAGCCCCCCAGTAGTGAACTGAATCGAAATCACCTCCGTTGGCTCGTATTCTTCTTATTTTATGGTTTCTTCAATCACACACATATATGTCAAAGGTTATGGGATAGGTGGGTCAGACCTCACCCTTTTCCTCTTTTATGAACGTATGCAAGCATGCATATTCAAAAAGAAGAAAGAAAGATTGGTGGAAAGAAGGATTCAACCAAGCGAGAAGGTCAGGGCAGTGACCAATCTGGTGAATAATTGACATAACATGGTGGCTAAACAGGCTCGGTAACTGAGACCAGCTCACGGGATCACTTCTAGACGTTATTGCCGATATCGACTAGCTAGGCACGATGGTCGATCGGTCGTGGCAGTAAAGCAACCCAAGAAAATCTGACGCAACAACATTATGGCTAGATGACAGGACTGCCATGAGATGCTAACCTCAATCCCTCTTAGAGGAATGGTTAAAGAGAAGAAGGGGAGAAACAGAAGGAGAGAGAGAAGGAAGAAGAGGAGATGCAATCAGTGCTAAACTTCGCCGACTATTTCAGGAGATGGGAGAGAGAGGAAGCAATCATCGCTAGGCTTCACCAACTGTGTCAGATGAGAAGAGAGGAAGGGAGCCAACTGACGCATAGTCTCACCAACTGTTAGAAGAAGAGAGGGTAAACCAGTTGGCGCTAGGTCTCGTCGACTGATAGAAGAAGAGGGAGAAGACCAACCGGCGCTAGGCCTCACCAACTGATAAAGAGAGAAAAGACAACCGGTGCACCTGTTAGTAGAAGAAGAGAGAGATGTCCAACCAGCGCTAGGGCTCTCCGACTGGTAGAGAGAGAAAAGACAATCGGTATTATGCCTCATCGACTGGTAGAAGAGGAGAGAGAAAATCAACTGGTGCTGGTTTCATCGACTGATAGAGAGAGAACAGACAACCGACGATAGGCATCGTCTGTTGGTAGAAGAAGACAGAGAAAACCAATGAGCGTTAGGTCTCACCGACTATTAAACGAAGAGAGAGGAGACCAATCGGCGCTAGGTCTCATCGATTAACAGAGGGAGAGAGAGGAAACCAACCAACACTAAGTCTCACCAACTGATAGAGGAAGAGAGAGGAAACCAACCGATGCTAAGTCTCACCGACTAATAGACAAAGAGGGAGAAGAAGAGAGAGAAAGAGAGAAGAGAGAGAAAGGAGAAAGAGAGAGAATTGAGAAAGAAGAGAGAAAAAGAGAGAGAAAGAAAGAAGAGAGAGAAAGTGAGAGGGGAGAGAAGAGAGAAAGTTGCCTGCCCAAAGGGTACTAGCCCTTTTCTTCTCTCTCCTCTCTCTCTCTCCAAGACGTACTCACAGGCTCAAGCAACAAATCGAAATTTCTATTCAATCCTCCCCAAAAATCAACTGAAGGCCAAGGTTCTTTGTAGGGGTGGGCTTTTTTTTTATAATGAGGCAATGCCAGTTTATATAGAGTTGTGCCCAAACATGAGTGGATTGATCAAAATTAAACCTAACTGTTGAAAATTAAGATTTAATTGAATTAAAAGAAAATCTAAAAATCGGTGCAAAAGGATTGTTTTGCCCCTGCCTAACAATGTCTGGAATTTCAGAACAGTCCTTGTGGGTGCCCGAGAACTTGTGTGATCTTTCATGGCTGACCCGGGGTTGTTCTAATGCCTGTTTGATCGAAAGATTATTGTTTTCTTGTAGGGCTCGACATGGTGATTGTTTTGATACCAACTTCGATCCATGAATCATGTTTTTGAGTCATGATCACGAGACTCAAAATTTGTTTGAATCGTGAAAATTTCGAATCGATAGTGCAGTCTTTCCTTAATGTTTTTCTACAATTTCTTCATCATAGCACACTAAGCATGTCATTATGATCGCATGGAAATAATCAGAACATGATTTGGAGCCCGAATAAAGGTTTCGTAACTTTTGAGTGTAGGCCGGAATCTGAAAACTGGCGAACAAAATTTCAGTAACTTCGTCGGTTTCGTGCATGAAATCTGACCGTTCATCATGTACGTGGTTCGATCCAATGATAGCTTTGAACCTTACGCACACAATGGAATTTGTTTTGTGTCAATCCATTATGCGAGCGTTGTGATTTGGATCACCGAGAGAGTTGTGTCGCTGCTGAATTTTCTGCAATATCTTCATGAATTAGCAACTTCTCTCTATCTTTTCTCCCTGCTCAGATATCGTCTCTGAGCATGCCATATATCGAATTGTTCGTCTCTATGAGACGAATACGCTCACCAAATTTGAAAGTGATCAGATTCGGAACAAGTGAGTTATGGGCCTCAAAAGTGACTACGCGTGACTGTAAACATAGCCACCTTTAATTGGTGCAGTGAGGTCATACTAGAATAAAGTGGGACCTCTCTTGTTTCAATGTTTTACTCATATCTTTGTTCTGGAGTGTTTGATCAAGTCAAAACTTGGCCCATAGGGTTTTTTTTTAATGTTGGATCCAATGGCGGTGGTCCCACAGGGATTTGAGACACCAAAAATGTAGCTCAAGTTGTAGGTCCGTTTCAAGGTGTTAGAGGCCAATTTTCTGAAAATTGTTTCTTTATGCTCACTGCCTTAGACATGTCTGATCGTGATAAAACTTAGCAGGTGGTCTTTTGAAGTGGTGATAACTATCTTGAGAAATTCTGGGGCTATTATGAGACTATCGAAAATTTTCCAATGTTTTGTAGGCTTTATTGACCTGCTTCCTACCAGGGACCAAGGTGCTGAAAAATACATTCAAACAAGGGTGGTTGTACTTTGGTTGGCAATTTAGACTCATTCCATCGAGGAGTGTTGTCTTTTTTATTTTTTATTCTATTTTTGAAATTGGTTGGCAGTTTAGGCTCGTGCCACCAAGGAGCGTTTATATTTTTTTGATTTTTTTTGAAATTTTCTAGAAAATTGGTTTGCAAAGGCTCATGCCACAGAGGAGTGTTGTCTTTTTTATTTTTTATTTTATTTTTGAAATTGGTTGGCAGTTTAGGCTCTTGCCACCAAGGAGCATTTTTATTTTTGTTAATTTTTTTGAATTTTTCTAGAAAATTGGTTGGAAGTTTTGGCTCATGCCACCGAGGAGCATTTCCTTTTTTATTTTTTTTATTTTATTTTGAAATTGGTTGGCAGTTTAAGCTCTTGCCACTAAGGACCATTTTTATTTTCTGAAATATTTTATTTTTTGAAATTTTTCTAAAAAAATTGTTGGCAGTTTAAGTTCATGTCACTGAGGAGCTTTGTCTTTTAAAAGTTAATAAAAATGTTTGCAAATTATCATAAAAAACCAATACAAACCAAGTTTGATCCCTGGAAGCTCCCCAAAATTGAGTGGGGAAGGTTTCGAGGAAAAACATTTGAATAACATTGGCTGTGTCACCCGGGCGACACTGGTGGTGCACCTAGGTTTGGGCGACACGACTGGTGTCACCCACCTAAAAACCTTTCTTTTTTCTATTAAGTGTACAAAGAATTTGGGCGACACTAGTGGTGTCGCCCTCACGAGCTGGGCAACACGCCTCGTGTCGCCCATTAAAACAAAAAATCATTTTATTACGAAACATGGGAAATTATACAAAAAATTTTTTTTTTTATTTTTTAGCAGAATATATGGGCGACACGAGGTGTGTCGTCTTCACAGGATGGGCTACACAGCCAGTGTTTCCCATAAAAAAAAATTAATAATAATATTGGAAAATTTGAGCGATTAAAAGGGGTTTTTTTTCAAAAAAAATATGTGGGCGACATGGGTGGCATCGCCCAAGTCTAAGTACGGAATTGGGCGACATGGGGCGTGTCACCGAGACCTCCGACTCTCAATTTTTTTCTTTTTGATTTTTTATGGCTTTGGGGTTATCAAAACCTGCTGTTGGCGGAAGTAGATAACGATAAGACATGTTTTGAGTTGGTTTTATTTTATTTTTTATAAAAATCATCCCCCTCCCATTCTTCTCCCATCTTTAGAACTCAATTTTCTTCCTCACACCTTCATCCTCTCCCTTCTTCAACTTCTACCCTCTATTTTTACAGGCCTTTATGGCTCTTAAGAAGGACAAAATGATCTCCAAGGGCAACGGGAAGGTTTTCGAGTGGGTTGTTAATGGAAGAGAGGAGGAGGAGCCCCCCTTTTTTCCTAGGGTTAGACACTTCCCTGAAGGTCTGCCCTCTCATATCTTATAGGGCCTTCGATCGGGTGAAGTTCCCTGACGCGTCAATGGCTTTCCTATCATCAGACCTTGGATCCGAGATTGGTTTCTTTCCGCTCGACAGTGGCTCGAGCTCATGGCCCTTCTGGCTTTAATTTCGATGGTAGGCATCTTGAACATGTGAACTTTCCACTATTTGAGGCTTTGCTAAGAGTTTCAACAATCAGACAAAGACTTTCTTTCTTCCTACAGACGAGACAACACCAACTTTGGAGGAAGTTACTCGAATTTCTGGCCTGAACCTAGCCAGGATTGTGTATCAACCTTCCACTGCCACAGACAACCATTTTATCATGGGTGCGCGACTATTGGGGGCTGCTTATTCTTCTGGTGGCCAGTGGGTTGATATGGAGCTGCTGGTCCGGAATCGAGAGCAATCTCGAGCCACTGAACAGATTCATATTTTTCTTTTTGTTCTGTTGAGCTCCATCCTTTTTCCAAGTGGTCGCAAGATGGTTCGTAGCTCCCTTATTCCTTTAGGCCATGCCTTTTGGGAATGAGCAGGTTACACTATTGTTTCGACCGTGTTGGCAGGCATATATCGGGGTCTTCACGACAGGGTCATGCGAGGCGACCTATTTATTGAGGGGAGTGTCCTGATTTTGCAAGTATATCTTGAACACATTTTTATTTGATTTTTCCGCTAGAACTTAGCTTTTTGTCTTGTTTTGGGTTCTGGAACTCATATTTTTGCACCAGAAATTTACTGAAAAAATCTCGGCTTGATCCAGGAGGGTCTCAGTGTCGCCCTGGGTGACACGACCAATGTCACCTAAGTCTAGGTGACACACCTACTGTCACCGAATCTGGGTTGGGCGACACTACCAGTGTCGCCCAAACCAAAATGTCCTGAATGATTCCAGGATCCTGGGTTCTCGCTTTGTGACTTTTTGGGATGCTTTTGACTCTTGTTTTGTGTAGATTTGGGCTTACGAACACGTCACCATTGTCTGTTCTCCTCAATCAACGATGGCCGTATCTGCTGCTCTTGGACTGGCATATGTCAATGACACCACCCGACCCCGAGATGTCAATTATTATCGTAAGATTCTTGACGAGTTGTCATCCTTTGATTGGATGATCAAGGGTCTTGAAAACGTATCCCTATTTTTGCCTCTTATGCGGCATTCATGTGTTATACTGGTGGGGTATTTCTTCACAGTGGGGTATTTCCCTCAACTGGTTCTTTGCCAGTTTTGCCACATTCAGAATTACACTTTTTTCAGAGAGGCGACCGATTGTCGCCTTATCTTTCGGCTTCGTCGGCACTCTTCAGCTCTTCTTATCAAGGCAAGTTTGTCATGGAAGGGGAAGAAGTCCTCTTTTAGTGAGGGGTTAGCTAAGCAAGACAAGCCCTCGACCACTTTGAACTATGATTCTCGGTGGGAACGTGCCTGCCATCTTCCACTATGCCCCAGATCTTCAAGACTTCGTGGCGAGTCTTCTGCTCCGAGTCAAGATCTTGTGCTTCATCGAGAAGATGGCGCCTCTTGTTCAAATAAACGAATCAAATCAAATGAGGACACACTTGACATCAGCTTGGAAGAGGTTGAAGTCGAATTAGCTCGATGGGTGGCCTTCGTGGAGGAACTCAAGGAGAAGGATGTTGATCTGAAGTCGAAGACTGAATAGCCAAAGTATTTTATTTTCTTTACTCTACTTTTTTCCTTGGCATGAATGAGTTGATCCCATGATCATTCTGATTTTCGGTACTTTTTCGTTTTATTGAAGTCCATTGGGATAGTAGAAATTTCAGTCGTAGGACCGAGTTTGATGGCATGAACACTTGTAATAAGCCAAAATTTTAACGGATGAATAAAGTCAGAATTTTGAGATAGCTAAAAAAAAAATTTCTGTAAATTTTTCTTTCTGTTATGCTTGATTTCTCTTTTCTTTTTTTTAATTGTCCCTGTTGGGGGGTCTTTTAACTTATACGTGTGCAGTTGACTCGTTGAAGTAGAGTAGAACTCTTTCTTTGCACACACTTTCCAAACTGAATTGTTACAAACTCAGCCCCCTAGTTGAAGGGTCTTTGTCTCGAATTTCCAGCTAATGGGACATCGTACGCACACATGGGGATGAGCTTGACTCATTTTTCTTCAGAGGATCCAGTAGAGAGAAAAATGTTCCCAGACTAGTCAATATCATCATTGGCGAGATTCACCCATCTCCGATATGTGGAATTGGTATTTATACTCATAGAACCATGGAGTGCCTGGCTAATTTCAAGCCTTCATAATAGGCATAGGAAGTTGGCTTCGAGAGCGAGGCCAGATTGACTAACAGTTTAGCCTCTTATAGTGATGGAGGAAGACCCTTCTAAAAGGAGAAAGCTTTTGAAAATGGATGATTTAACAATCAAATTGAAACAACATTTTCAAAATGGATGGGCCTTACAAATTTGCCATCTGTGGCCCCTTTGGTGGTCATTTTCTTTGTTATATTCTACTCAAAGATGATGAAAGGATTCCCTTGTAGGATCGTGAGAACTCAGGAATCAGAAGTTGGCTTTTTACCTTTAGAGCTTTCATCCTCCGCTTCGTGGATCCATGAAGAGCCCTCTGGATTCTTGTTGGGGTTTCCTCTTGGAGGGTCTCGACGTTTTCTAGGGTTCGTCGAAATCACTTCGGTTTTCCATTCATGTCACCCTCCTACATCTTCCTGAGTTGGTTCTGTTAGGATCCTATAGAGTTTAGGAGGAGTCTTCATCCTCAAGGTCTGCTTGTGCAGTTTTATTGAAACTTGCAAGTACTTGTTTGTACTTGAGTGTTTGCATCAAAAGCTCCTTCTTGAAGATTTTATTCTCTCTTTTACCCGTGATGTCGTTTCATGTTTTCACCACCTCCAATTTTTTGTTATTTTATTATTTTATTTTTCTTTGTGATGCCTTTTCAGGTTTTCACCATGTTTTTTAGCCCGTTACGGGTAGTATTTTCTGAGATACATTGTATTAATGGGATCATTGAGTTCACACCCCTCCTGATTTTTTATCTTATAAGAATTGCCGGCGTGCACTTGGGTAACCACGAATGACCCCTCTCAATTAGGTTTGAACTTGCCTAAAGGGTATGGATTTACAGGAGTGTGGAAGATTTTCTTGAGTACCTTGCCTCCTTATCTGAATTGTCGAGGAGCAACTTTTCTTTGGTATGCCCTTTTGGTTCTACGCTGACAAGCAATGATATTTTGTGTTGTTCGTAGTCATTTTTCATCCAAATTAATGAGGGCAGTGATTCATGCTTCGATCTTTTGTTCCTTATCTGAATTTTTATGAGTAAGGACTCGGAGAGATGGTATCTCAACCTCGATAGGTAGCACTACTTCCATACCATACACCAATGAGTATGGGGTCATGCTAGTGTTCAGTAGGCCCATAGGGCGTCGTTTAGCTTTTCATGCCAATCTTTCCCACCTTATATTTTTTTGTCTATGATTCTAAGAAGTCCTTTATTTATGGCTTCTGCTTGTCCATTTCCATGAGGGTAGTAAGGTGTGGAGAATGTATGTGTTATCCCAAACCTTTTGCACACCTTAGTGACCTTTTCATTTTTGAGATTGGATTCATTGTCAGTGATGATTGACTCAGGAACGCCGAATCTAAATACGATATTGTTCTTTATGAAATGGGCAACATGTTGGCTTTCAATTTTAACAAATGATGCGGCCTCTACCCATTTGGTGAAGTATTATGTAGCCGTTAATATAAAACGGTGGTCGTTTAAGGCTTTTGGTGATATCATTCCAATGATATCAAGACCCCACATGGCGAAGGGCCATATGGGCGGTGTTGAATTGAGTGATACGAATGGTGCATGGATGAGATCTCCATAGAGTTGACATTTGGGACACCTCTTAATGAACTTCTAGCAGTCTTCAGCCATGGTGGTCCAATAATAGCCTTGGCGCCTGATTTTCTGAGCTAAGGCGGCTACCCCATAATGACCTCCTTCATTGTGCAACTCTGTTAGTACTTTGTCAATTTCTGGCTGATCGAGGCACCGTAGAATGATGTCATCGAAGCACTTTTTGAATAGGATATCACCTCTTACTAAGAATCCCATAAAAAACCTTCAAATGGCTTCTTTATCTATGGCTCCTTCGGGGTATAAATCATCTTTTATCAGGGACAAAACATCGTGGAACCACGGTTTTATTTGACTAGGACATCTGAAACCACGAAAGATATTTCCCCATCATTCTCATTCTCTTGCTCTATTTCTTTTTCGATCCTTGGGGGGGAAGGGTCATGTTTGTTTCGGATTTAGAATGGCAATGTGGTGATTTCTGGAGGAATATCAACCATCGAAGCTAGGGTTGCAAGGGTGTCGACAAACCGATTATTTTCCCTAATTACATGTTGAAAGGTGATTTTCTTAAAATATGGAATCATCTTTTCCACCTTTTCTTGATAGCGTTTGAGCGTTTCTTCTTTCACCCTCCAAATCCCTTGAACTTGATTTATGACGAGTAAGAGTCACCAATCACTCGTATTTGCTGAATTTTCATTCCCATGGCATTCTCAAGCCTGGCTATCAAGGCTTTGTATTCAGCAGCATTATTGGTACATGGAAAATTTAACTTGATGGCTGTTAGTATTAAAATCATCTCAAGTGAGCATAGTATACTCCTACACCTGACCCGTACTCATTCTTTGCATCGTCGAAGTATAGATCCCAAATTGAGTCCTCAATTGTGAAGAGGTTCTCATCATGGAGATCCGTGTTGATGGGAATGTTATCTGGCATTGAGTGTTCAGCTAAGTGGTCAACAATGACTTGTCCTTTGACCTATTTTTTAGCGACATACTCGATCTCGAACTCGCTCAATAGCATTCTCCATTTCGCTAAACGTCCGTTGAGGATTGGCCTCTCCAATAGGTACTTGAGTGGGTCAATTTTGATATGAGCTTGACCGAATGAGATAAGAAATAATGTCTTAGTTTTTGCATGGCCCACACAAGCTTTCAGCAGTGTTTCTCCACATCTGTGTATCTTGTCTTATAGTCAACCATGGTTTACTGATATAGTATATCATTTGTTCTTTTCCATAGTCGTTATATTGTCCTAACATTGCCCCCATGGTCTTGTCTTTCACTAACATGTATAGGAGCAGGGGTTTATCTGAAGTAGGAGGCTAAGGATGGGAGGTTTAGTGAGGTACTCCTTGATTTGATCGAATGCTTCTTGGCATTCATTGTCTCATATGAATTGGGTGTCATTCTTAAGGAGTCTATTGAATGTTGTGCACTTATCCACCAGTTGTGAAATGAAACGCCTGATGCCTTATATACGACCTTGAAGCCCAAGGATTTCTCTGATGTTCTGGGAAAGAGGCATTTCAGTGATGGCTCGTATTTTGGACGGGTCCACCTCAATGCTTCTTTGGCTTACCATAAAGCCTAGGAATTTTCTGGATCCAACTCCAAATGCACATTTTTGTGGATTGAGTTTGAGTTGATGTTTTCGGTGTCTTTCGAAAATGGTTCTCAAGTTTATGAGATTATCAGACCTGGTCTTTGACTTGATCGAAATGTCGTTGACGTAGTCTTCCATAATGGTATGCATTAGATCATGGAAGATGCTATTCATTGCCCGTTGATAAGTTGCTCCTGCAATTTTTAGACGGAAGGGCATGACTTTGTAACAGTAGGTTCCCCATTGCATTATGAATGATGTCTTGGTTTAGTCTTCTTCTGCCATGAGGATTTGGTTGTAACCCGAGAAGCCATCCATGAATGAAAACATCTCTTGACCCGCAGTGTTGTCGACCAAGGCATCTATCTTTGGTAACAAAAAATTGTCTTTGGGACATGCCTTGTTGAGGTCTCGATAGTCGACATACGCTCAGATCTTCTCGTCTTTCTTAAGTACGGCCACTATGTTGCCAACCATTCTAAGTAATCGACGGGGGTAATGAACTTCTCCTTGAGCAGTTTGTCGATTTATTCTTTAATTTTGAGCTCAAGGTGGGTCTTTTGATGTCAGAGTTTCTACCTTACAGGCTTCGCCCCTTTGTTGAATATTAAGTGATGTTGCACCAATGTGGGATCTAGCCCTAATATATCATTGTATGACAAGTCAAAGACATTGCGATATTTCTTGAGAAAGGAAATCATATTTTCCCGCTCCTTAGAAGATAAGGATGTTCCAACCTTGGGTCCTTCTCAGTTCCTATGTTTATGTCAATCGTCTCTTCGAAGATAACCGTTGGGTCACCATCGGACCTCTTCTTGAATTGCTCAACATGGGAAGTAAGTTCCATAGGTTGAGAGATTTCTTCAGACTCTTGACTCTCTTGATCTTCATCTTGGTCGTCCAATTCATCCTCTTGGGTATTATGCACCGTTATTGGGCTATCTTGAGTGAGCATCATTTTTTGAAATTCTTTTATATTATTATCAGCTTTATCTTTGAATTTTCCACAGTTTTTGAAATGTTGCAAGAGGTGTCCCTCATGGGATTCGCGAGAGAAATGTTGGGGACCGGACACGCAGGGCGATTAGATGGCCACCCTGCGCCTATCCATTTTTTGGCACCGGGACTTGGAGGTGCCACTGATATGCTTCCAGCGATTCTCTAGAAAGAGGAGTGATCAGCCAATTCCGTTCCTGAGTTTGACTAGGCGGATGAACACGCTTGGCTGTGTTAGAGCCAATTGTGCATACCTTCAAATCCAGGTCAACGAAAAGGTCTTTAATTGCCAGTTCTTGTGTGTGCTGAGATGTGAAAGCTGAGTTATTCCTTGTTGGGTAATCAAGGATCACCTTTGGCCGTTTTGAAGGATGCATTCGGAGACAAAGTTTGGATAGCTTAAAGCTTCATCTGGCTTTGAAATAAAGTGAGAGAATACCCAAGTCCTCTTCGATCCCCATTTTTAGTTTTGGCTTGGGGTGATTCAAGAATCGCGTCCGTTACACCTTGCCCTTGACTCCCCAAGCCATGGCCTGGATGGAATCCTTGGGAGAGGAGCATGTGCCAAGCTTCGAGGGACCCGAAACCGTATCAATGTTGACATTGGATAATGTCCTCCATCAATACAAAAGTTTGTAAAATTTGAGGAACCGGGTCGCTGGCCTCTAGACGTAAGTTGGCACAATCGGCTTACTCGAAGGAAGCGAGTGGGATTTCTTCAAGCTCGACCCCTACGGCTAGCTTCCCGTTACGTATGTTAGGATTAAGAAAGTAGGGGGTTCAGCGCATACCTTTGTGACGCAATTTTTCATTGGAAATTTGAGGCATTGATGGAGTGTGGAGGCGACCACGAGGTTTTCGTGTAGGCACGGTCTTCCTAGCAGCATGTTGAATGGTTTTATGTCTAAGACATAAAACTTTATCACTTGAACGATCGGGCCGACCTTAAGTGTGAGAGAGTCAGTATGCCTTCAGCTTGTCTTTTGGTCCCGTCGTATGCAGCGATAGTTAGTTTACACGTCTTGAAGTCATCCGAGCTGTTGCTTATCTGTTTAACCATTTTCATAGGGCATATGTTTAGGGATGCCCCATTATCAACAGGCACTCTCCGTATTTCATATCCTTGCATGAAAACAGTGATGTGCAGAGCTTGGAAATGAAAGTGGTTGAAGCTGGTCAGAATGTCATCGTCAGTGAACACGATTGGCGTTGGTGCCATTTGTTAGTTGATCATCCCGCACAACTAATCCGGTTATGTGTTGCTCGGGATGTGGGCCTTAGTAAGAACCTTTTCAATTTGCGCTTTATGTACCGATGAATTCTCAAGCAGCTCTAGGATGGAGATTTGAGCCTGGATCTTCCTCAGATGAGTCGGTAGATCATAGGTGGTTGTGGATCCTTGTGTTCTTTTATTAGATTCATGATCCGCAACCCCTGCTGGTGGTTTGGCTTTAAAGTGGCTCCCATTCTTCCATCAAGAGTGTCCGCCATCAATTGGATGGGTTTGAACACTTGACCTCTTCGGTTAAGGAATCAACTACGCCAGCCTGGAGCTCTATAGGTTCAGCCCTAGCTCGAGTAATGGGAGACCTCGGGGTGTTGGTCCCTTGTTTGGAAGATGATCCCTTTTCATCAGCTTGACCATGTCAATCTCGAGGGCATCATCCTCGTCATATTGGTCCCACTTAGGAGGCTCATCAGAGTTTGGGGACGAAGAGTTTCCTTTAAGAAGACTCAAAGATCTTCTTCAACTTCTTGGAGATGATGAACACAAGCAATTATGAATTGGCTGGGATCATCTTCTTCGTCTCCATTTTCAATCATGTGAATGATAACATCCTCCTTTGAGTTAATCAGAGCTCCCGTTTCTTCGGTCGTTGTGGCCGTATTTTTGGGGAAAGGGTTTGTGAAGATACCCATCGTTTGATTAGGTTCTTCAACAGGCTGATTTTTAGGTCCAACAGTGATGTCGCCCCTACTAATCAACCCTTGAATCACCCACTTCAAGTAGAAACAGTTTTGGGTATCAGGGGCATGGTTTCTATGCCACTTGCACCATATGTTCTTATTCTTAACCTCAAATGGTGGTTCAGATGGTTGCGGAAGTAAAACCATGTTTTTCTTCAAGAGTAACTCCAGCATTCTTTCTAAAGGGTCTTTGAGAGGAGTGCAGTTGTCCGCTCACCTTCGATTGTTATTTTGAGCGTTAGCTCTAGGATGACCCCTTCGATTTTGATTCCTATTATTGTGTTGGGTGGTTGAACCTTGAGTCGGTCCGTTAATGAAAATTTTGTTAACCTGACCGAAAGCTTTCCCCTTGTCATTGCCCTTATTTTTATTCTGGGGAGTCGTGATGGGTTTGTTATCGGGCCTAGTACTGAGGGGTGTCCCTCTCTTGCCGAATACTGTCAGGGTAGTTTGACACATTTGTCCTTGAGGGGTGTACTGACCCATAGACATCGCTACCAGTTGCGGAAACTGCACAGTTGGTTGGACCGGATACACAGGAGGGACCGATTGAAGAATAGGCTGACTCAGCTGTGCTATGGGTTGACCTATGCTATTAGGTTGGTTTTGGACCCAACCATGAACTAGGGCATGAACTGTGTAACCATAGTCAACTAGACTTTTGAGGGCAGCCCGAATGCCTATCTCACCTAAGGGTTGGTCTAGATTGACGCCTCGGCTGTGTATACTGTTCAAGACATCGTGGGTTGTACTACGGTGGCTCGAAGTTGGGTTAGATCCCCTAGACTTAGATGGTTCTTGATTTTGAGACCTCTGAGCCCCATGGTTATCTTTGTGCGACTTCTGGGCATCATTAGATACAGCATGAACTTCTTCCCTTGCATGGCTCCTGCTTTGGTTGCCTAAGGTCACACGACTCTTACTGTGGCTACATAAGGTTCCCTGTAGGACAATGCCGGGCCGGACCCCCTGGCTTTTTAATGTTTTTCGGGCGGAGCCAACTTTTCAGGTCATATAGAGCTCAGGGTTAGGAGTGGATCCCTGGGACTCGGCTTCTAATTGAAGACCTGGATGATGGATAATGGATTGGCCCGAGTTCTGGCCGTAATCCCAAGGGATTGCAGCATACTAGTCCCTAGGTTTAGGAATGTTCGGTTTAGAGTCAGCCATGGAGCGGCCATCATAAGCGCCTCGGGTGACTGACATGGTGATCGCCCTTGGTGGGCTTCGAGAATCAAACTTGGGTAAGATCTAGACCTGACGGCCTAGGGTAGACGTAACCTGACTCTAAGGGCCAACCTTGAGTGACAACTAGGCTAAAATTAGCCTGGAATCTAGACTCAATGGGTTTTGGTTTAGACTCTGAACTAGGGTGAGCCTAATCCAACTCTAGAGGTAACTCTAAGCTTAGACCAATACTAGAACCTAGACAAAGATCTTGACAAGCTAAGTTCAAGTCTCGGCTCGGGCAAAGAGTGGGTATAAGTTCGGACCTGGGCGCAAACCTGGTCCGGACTTGGACTGAGCTGGGTGCAAGCTTAGGCTTGGACCTAGAGGGTTATGATAATCAAACCGAGTGTGGACCCAGACTGGATCAAAGTTGGTTTAGGCATGAGCCCTTGGCTCAGACCAAAAAGGGGCCTAGATTCAAACCTGGGTTTGAACCTTGTTCGAATTTGGGCTAGGCTAGGCATAGGCCAGAACTTGGACCTAGAGAGTTTTAATGATCAGGCCAGGTATGGACCTAGACTAAATCGAAGATGAACTAGGAACGAGCCTTCGACTCGAACCAAGAGGGGCCTGAGTTCAGACTAAGGCAAAACTTGGTTCGGACCTAGGCTAGGATGGGTACAAGTCTGAACCTGAACCCAACGGGTTCAGCTCGGACCAAAAGCATATTCAGACTGAGACCCAACATCAATAAAGCAAGCACACGAAAATATTCGACCTAGTAGTGTACTGTAGGTAGGGGTGGCTTGAGAGTAGGTTCCTAACTACTAAAATGCGGCAAGGCTGATATAGGTCCTGGCCTCCTTTTATAGGATTTTATCTGGTCCTACTATTGCTTTGAGGCAAAGGATTACGGAAGGGCGCTCACAGTTAAATCTATGAGAATCCCAACCGCCTCGACGCTCAAAGCTAGGTTCTCCTCACGCCGTTAATACATATTTTGGGGGGGTTTTTTTTTTGTATTTTTATATTTTTTCTCTATAAATTTGATGAGCTAAACTAAGCATGATGAAAGCAGGGAAAATGGGAATTAACTAACTAGAATGAAATCAGAAAGTCAAGAATAAAGCAGACCTACCTGAAGAAAAATATGTTTTTGGTATTTTAAAAAATTTTATTTTAAGCTGAAATTTTGTGAACATGCAGCTAAGAGTCTCTGAAAGATACCCGCAAAGTTTCAGAACAATTTGAGACTTTTTAGTTTCGGCAACACAGGGCATGTCGCCCTTGTAAGCTGCCTGACACCAAGTGTGTCGCCCAAAAACCTATTTTATGTTATTTTTTTTATATTTTTTTATGATGGATTTTGATGAAATGAAACTACTTTAAACTTTCAGAAACAAGAAAAACAAATTTTGATGAAATAAATTAAAATAATTGGAAAACAAGGAAGTTCATGTAGGACAGACCTGTATCAAGTAAACTATTTTTTTGAAATATTTAAAAATTTTATTTTGCTCCAAAATTTTGTTAGCAGACTTCAGAGTGTCCTTGAACAGATTTCAAAAATTGCAGAAAAGTCGAAAATGCCTTAGTTTGGGCGACACGGGTAGTGTCGCCCTTGTAAGCTGGGCGACACCAGGTGTGTCGCCCAAAACTATATATATATTTCATTGTTTTTATATTTTTTGCTTGTATATATTGATGAAATAATCTTACTATAAACTTTGACAAACATCAAATAAACTATTTTTTGATGAAAATGAATTAAAATAAATTGATAGGAGGGGACTGCAGATCTAACAGAAAGATATATTTGTTTTTATTTTTAAATATTTTCTTTTGACCTGAAACTTTGGTAACAGTCATAAAATGGTACCTAGAAGATGTCTGCAAATTTTCAAAATATTATGAGATTTTCAAAATTTTGATGCTCGGATCATGCTCGATGGCCCCACAGTGGGTGCCAAACTGTTTTCAACCAATTTTCCAAAAAAAAATAAACAAAATATTCTAAATATTCAATAAAAGTAATAATAATAATAATTCACCCCATGGTGGGTGCCAAATTGTTTATGATGAAAATCAAACAAATCTTCTGACGAAGATCTCTTGATTTTAACACCTTAAACTAAATAAAAATGCATTAAAAGAGTGGTAAAGAAAGTGAGACAAATCGAATTCAGATCTGAGGCTAGATCTGCCCAGATATGAGCAGATTTGTTCTCAGATCTGTGGCAAGGCCAGCATGATCCAAAGCATCCAAAATGCGACCTTAAATAAAATTAACAAAAACAAATCAAAATAAAATTAAAATAAGGAAATAAGAAGAAAAGGAAAGAAATGGTACAAAACCAGCCGGATGACCCGAGACTCTTGAGCCTTCTGGGTCTCGCCCGTATCAGATCCAATCCTCTCTTGTCTCTTTGAGTCGGATGTCTATCGGCCAATCTCTTCGGTGTGAGTTTTGTCTTAAGGATATATTTGGGGTTTCTCTCAAGAGGCCCAGGCTCCCTGACGCAATTTCCAGAGTTTTCTCTCTTGTCGTTCACTCAGGTTTTTCATCTCTATCTATTCTATCTTTTCCTTTCTCTAATAAGGTTTTTCTCTCAGATGTCTATCTCTCCCTATCTCCGAGGGTTTTTCTCTCTCATAGGGTTCTATCTCTCTGAGGTTTTTTTTCTGAAATCCCTCCCATTTCCCTCTCCGTCCCCCTCTAAATGGTTTCAAAAAGATGCTGAAAGGCAGACAAAATTCGTTGGGAATGATAAGCATGCGTAACAGGGAAATGCCTGGTCAAAAGGTCCAACTTTTGTGGGTCACGGATTTGGGCGACACGGGCCGTGTCGCCCCAAAAACAAGGTAAAAATCATAAAAAGGTGAAAACCATTAGGTTCGGGCAAAAGGTCGGGGCGACACGGATCATGTCGCCCGAGCGACATTGGTAGTGTCGACCAGTATTGGCTGGGCAACACTGGCAGTGTCGCCCAAACCAAATGGTGTCCAAATTGAAAATTTCTTATTCAGGTGTGTTCTCAGTCTCTTATGAAGCTACCAAAAAAAATTTGGGTCTAAATGGATTTTTTTACTATTTTTAATGATTTTTTTGGTAAAACAAGGCGTTTAGAAAAATCTGGGTCAAGACAAGGTTTTGAGAAGGCAGACTGGTTCCGGGTCATAGGGTAGGCTCTGTGAACTATGGATTTTAGATTTACTAGGATAATGTGGTCTTAAGGGTTTAGAAACTTTAGAATTTGTCAGTTTTAAAATGGGATGTGTACACCAATGTTCAAAATATTTTTTAAGCTTAACAATTAGTTCGTGCCAAGTCTAGCAATAGTCGGGTAACCTTCACCGAATTGGTGAAATTCTTCTGCGGGGACTATCATGAAGGCGATCAAAGTACTCTGAGAGCGAAAGGGAAGGAAGTTATAAAGGGGACGCCTCCCATGTATTAGTCCGAGACCAGTGATGATTGTGTCTTTTTGGGTGCATATTTGGCTTTATTTTTGTGCAAGTTCGTGCTCCCTGAATGGGCAGACGACATTCGTCTAGGTGCATTCTATGTAGCCCGTGACATGGCACGAGGGCATGAGTATACCCTTGCTCAACCAGTCTTGTGCAATATTTACCATGGCTTGAGGGCCATCTCCAATGGAAAGTCTTACAAAGGCAAAGAGGGAGTGAATGACATTGTAGGAGAAGAGGCATTTCATGGGGATTTTAGGACTCCATTCTCCATCCATTGGCTAGGGGCCAATTTCCCTGATACTTATGTCAGGAACCAGGGCACGGGGAACAAACTGTGGCCTTCTTAATGAAGATTGCCAACCAAAAGGCTATCTTCCATACCCTAGGGAAAGCTCGGAGTTTATTTGGGAATGACTCCTTAAACATGTGGAGGGTCCCATTTTCGGTTGGGAGCTTCACTGATCGTGCTTTCATTGATGAATTGAGAAGGAGCTAGATGGTGCTCCAACAAACATTAGGGAATCCTGAGCATTAGAGGACATGTTCTACCTTATCGGACTCTTCACAGTGCCAGATTAGAAGGGTATTTCCCCCACTTCTTCGCTCGTCAGCATGGGCTTGATCAGAGCTGCCCCTTCTCCGTGTTTTTCGAAAAGCGTCGAGGCAAGGTGAACATGGGGAAAACGAAAGAGCTTGGGACTCTCCGTGAGTGCTGGTTTCCAGAACACATACAAAGTGCTTGATCCACATGTCTAGAAATGACAAAGATCAGCAAATATGTGTTACCTCACTTCGGCAGGATCGAATGATTGAGGCTTATGCTAACTGATGGGGAATTACCAGCAAAGGATACTGGAATGCTGATCACCCCTAGAAAGGAGAGAACGGTAACTATCACTAGGATACTAGGCAGAGGAGACTGGTGGATACTCCTTCTCTCGGCAAGGTTTTTCCCTTGGATATCCCTCTAACTAGCAAGCTTTAAGGATTCCGCGCAAGATAGCGATCGATGAGACCTCGTCGGAATTTCTTGCGATGAAGATGAGAATTGAGAGCATTTTTTATAATCTTAATTCTATCTTCAAGTGGAATGAGGGCCGAAAGGTCCCAAGTTATGAGCGCGTCCCATTCAGGACTTGAACGCACTGATCGAAAGTGGTCCTCATAGTAGGCTGCCTAGAGGCCTTTCTCAAGGAGGGAGTTCTAAAGTGGTTGTTCTTCCTTCGGCGGGGGGAAAGAAGGGGAAATGATCTACCCCTACTGGGACGTGTGCACCGGCTCAAGTTAGTGGGCGTACACTGAGGCGTAGGGATGCCAAACTTTCTGTGATCTCGGAACCAGGAAGTAGCTCTTCCTCCTCTGATCATTTAGCAACTCCCCCAATTGTCACCTTCTACACTTTCTTCACCATCTTCTGTCACTCCTGAATTGTTTTCTTCTTCTTCAGAGATTGAAGCAAACGACTCCGGCCCTTCTGAGCCCATTGTTATTGCTTCTGACCGGGAAATGACTCCGGATCTTTGGGAGGAGTCTCTAAGTCTAACGGTAGCTCTTTAGTCAGAGCCGGCTCTGATGGAGACTGACAAGGCTGAAGGCCCCGAAGAAAATGCTCCAAGGAGGGAATCTGATGCTGATGTGGCCTCTGTGCTTCAAGGGTTTAGTGCCCTGACTGAGGCAGGGATGATAGTTCAAGAAGAAGGGCCCATGGTTCATGCCCTTGAGTACCAAGAGGCTGCTTCACATGAGGGCACAGATCGGGAGGATGCAGAGGTTGAGCTTTTTGTGACTGAGGTTCTGGCTGTTGAGGGCGCAAGCCAGACGGAAGAAATCATGGCTGAGGCTGAATCAATGATTGGCAAAGGCCAAAGGGAAGGGGTAGTTCCTAAACTTGTCAATACATACATGGTAGTTCAGAAGGGTGAGAAGCAAGGGGAACATGTTTCTTCAGAGCCTGCTAGGACAGAAGTGGAGGCCCCCATAAGAGAGGGTCAAGGCGACAAGACTGGTGTTGAAGAATCCAGGCAGGTCGAGGCTGGGCTGTCTCGGGGTCTGAGGTACAAGAAGCTCTAAACATTGTCATCGTTTCAGATGAGCAAGTGGCTTAGATGGCTATCACATCGACAAGCTCGACCCTTGAAGCTGAAGTCTCTTCAGCAGTAGTAATCCCAGCAGCATCATCCAAACCCATTTTTAACGAGGTTTCTGGTATGGTTGCAGGCATGATTCGTGCAGGCCTTCAGGGTCTAAGGGAGCTGCCTTTCAATGAGCTGTGTGAGGCCTTGGCCAAGCTTAGGGAATTTGCTGCCGCAACTACTGTGATTGGGAGTGCGTCAGAAGTCCTTTCCCATTTTGATGCAAATCTAAATGAGCCGGAGATCTAACGATCGGGAATACTGCATCATGAAGCGGTGCCCAGCAGGTTAGCCTCCTTAGAGGAGTCCATCTTGCGTCGTCACAAGGATATAGATTCCTGCAATGAGAAGAAGGCCACTATCACTGGCCATCAGCAGGATCTCAAGAGGGAGGTGCAAGGCAGCTATAAGAGGATGATCAAAATAAGAGGAGATGAGAATATTAAGGCATGAATTTGCTGGTCTTGAGATGAACATGACTTAGAGGAGGGCAATGGAGGCCTCTTTGGTCGTGGATTTATCCGAACTCACTCTCACCATTGAGTCCGAAACTGTGGCAATGGAGGAGGAGACTCAAATAGTGGCCGAATTGAAGGAGCGTGTCCAAGGCACCGAGACTTCTCCTGTGGCATGCAGCGCAGAGATCAATAAGATAATTGATTGTTTTTTAATGTCTTTTCTTTTTCCATCACCTTGTAAAAAGTTTGTACTCCTGAATAAGGGGCTTCTTTTTCTTTTCTGGCTGACTTTGCTACATGATTTCAATCTCCTCTTACTTTGCTGCATCTCATGTGATTTTCTTTTGAACACCTTCCGACATATTTATTGTCTCAAGGGGCTAATACCCTAGGCCTTGTTTAGTCTCATGACGGGCTGTCGTGACTTGGATAGCTTTGAAATGGGAAGTCATTGCTTTTTCTCCTCTTAATGTTTGATTGGCCAAGCGCTTATATTTCATTTTCCTCATCATTTGATGAGCCTGTTCACCATAGACAGTCCAGTCAGGAGGGGCTTTGGCCTCTATTAGTAGTGCATTCACTTCAAACCCATCATAGCTTTTAGTCTCAGGCACAAACTCCTTGAGATGTTTTGAAGCAATACGCATAACCTCCAATTGGCTCTGGAGACTGCGAACTTCGCTTCTTAAGTTTGCCAGGGGGTTTTGCTCTTGAGGGGAAGAAGATTGACTTTTCTCAAACTGCTCTCCTCCTGCCAAACCAGGGAAGAGTAGAACTTGCTGCTAGTCACTAGTCCGAGGAGCATCCTCTATGCGTATAGCACCCGGAGTTTAAAAAATGTTTCACGGAGATTGGCGTGCCACTTCTACTTTCAAGAGTGAAATGGGCATATGCAGGACTTTTTGATGGTTCGGGGTATAGGTAATCTTTGGAGCTGAGAATTCTGTCCCCATGACTTGCTCAATCTCAGGAATGACTTCTGGATCATCTTCTGGCCAAGATCACTCAAAACTGGGGGTAGAGGGCAAGGACTCCTCTTTAAGTGAAGCTGGAGTTTCTTCAGGGATGATTGTGGGGATGCTAGAATGAATAGGGGTTAAAGGGAGATTTTTTCCTTGCCTTTCTTCCTCTTTGAACATGCTTACCAATGTTCTCCCCATGTCCTCAACATCTTCATGGGGCGAAGATCGCATCTTTGTTGTAGACTTGTGATCCCCCTCATTCAGCTTCTGAGGTGACACTAGATCTGTGAAGTAATATTTAGCATCAACATAGTGGGAATGGTCTTTTGTCAGCATAGACCATATGCTATCTTCCATCTCAACTACACTTGAAGCACTGGTGCAATGTTGATGGAACCACTCCATGGTCGTGGAGTCATGGCCCGACCAGGGTGAATGTTGTAGGAAGTGTCGGTATCAATTACATGAAACTGGGCGTAATCGTTAAGTTCAACGATCTTAAAATGAAGGCGAACCGTGTCAGCAGGCTTCTGTCTTGACTGGTTGAATCCTTAAACTGTGACGTGGGTCGGAGTAAGATCTTCGAATCCTAACCCTAATCGAGTAAGGATCCTCCTTGGAATAAGGTGAACAGCCGACCCTCCATCTAACATAATTTGGTTGATGGGGTATGCATGTAATTTGCCAGTGACAAAGACAGGGCGATTATGAAACTTTCACCCAGTTGTAGATCATCCTCTAAAAGGGTGATTGGCATACATTCTTCTAAAATCGCCGGGTCCACTTCAATAGGTTCTACTTTGATCTCATACACCTCTGAGCTAGAGAGAGCCTGAACCAAAGCCATCTGGTAATCCTGAGAGCGCATGAGGGCATCGTAGATACTAAGGAGAGCTGAAAGCTTCTGTAGATGTCCTATCACATCATATTTCACCTTTTCTTGGTCAAGGTTTTTTGCTCCTAGGCCTTCCACTGATTTGGGTGATATGTTGGGTTGAGGAGGTTTATTTTGGCCCGCTAGCTGACTTGATTGCACAGCGAGCTCAATTGGGGTGATCGATGTTTGAGGTTTTGGAAGCGATTGCATCAGAGGTATTGCAGGGAATTGTAGAATAGGTGGTTTATTTGAGGTATTGGGATTAGGAAGGAGTCCAGGGAGCTGGAGGAAAGGCAGGCTGGTGTTTGGATTAGGGCATAGTAGGGAACTAGGAAGCTTCAAGGTGCCTTACTTATAAGGTGGAGGCTACAGCGTTTTCACGGATCTTAGGCTTAATTGTCCCTTGTTAGGTGATGCCCTTGAGATTTGCACCATATGACAAGCCTCTTGATCATGGAGGCTCTGCCCTCTTAATTCTCTTAATCTTTGTTAAAGTCAGACTTAGGGGGCCACTAAGGTTTCTTCGATTTTGACTTTTCGTGCTTCTTTAAAAGAAGGTGGCTTTGCTTTAGCTTTAACTGCCAGGGCATCAGCAACTGTTAAGAATCCAGCTACCTGGGCCAGAGTCTTTTTAAACCGCTTCCGTTGCGTCCTGGTTATATTGGATCCTTCAAGTTCTCTGTCGATATCTTCGAAGTCCTGACATTTCAATGTCGTACCTGTAGGAGACAGAGAAGAGGAAGGGTGAGAAGTAGATGAAGAAGAAGGAGAAGGGTCAGAATGTGGGGGACTTTTAAGGTCTTTCCCCTCATCAGACCTATCGGGGCAGCTTTTTATGTCATCACCAAGGTTGGACCTGTGCAGGGGGTCTTTTAGGTCTTTTTCCTTGCTTAGACCATTGGAGAGAATGTCGTCACCCTCATTGGTCGTATGCAGGGGGTCTTTCAGGTTTTTCCCTTGCTTAGACCGTTGGGGAGTGCTTTTCATGTCCTCACCCTCATTGGACGTATACAAGGGGTCGTTTAGGTCTTTCCCTTGCTTAGACCATTGGGGACTGCTTTTAACGTCGTCACCCTCATTAGATGTATGAAGGGGGGTCTTTTAGGTCTTTTCCTTGCTTAGACCGTTGGAACAACCCTAGCTTGGCTAACTGCTTCTTGTCTTAAGGACCCTAGCTTGGCTGACTACTTCTTGTCTTAAGGACTTGAGTCTACTTCGCTCATGGTGGACTATCCATGGCTGCAAAGTCGAGGGTTCAGCAGAGTCTGAATCATTATTAGGAAGTTCTTGTGTTGGGATATCCACTTGCACCAGTGGAGCAGTGGCTTGGGGATCATTTACTGGGACGTTGTAAAAGGCTTGACATTCTCGCATTTTCTTTACGAATATATCATGGAAACAGGTGCATTCCCACATGTAGTGACCCCATATCTAATGGTACGGGAACCAACAATCCTCAGTCCCCTGAGCCAGGCGTCGGGGCTGCCTTGCCTATTTCGGGGTGATTAGACCTTCCTAAAGAGTATAACAAAGAAGGCATGAAGGATAGCAGGGGCTTCGTCTTCCTCTTGGATGGTTACTGCATGGGAGGATTCTGCTACCCCGAATGCCTTCTTTAAGTCTCCAAGCTTTATCTCACCCTTCTGAATCACAGCCTCAATGATGTCTTTTAACGTGAAGCAGTCATCTGTGGGGTGATTGATCCTTCGATAATAGGAACAATAATTTGCTTGAGTATCGAGCCCAGCTTGTTCAGGGAACTTGGCTTCTGGAAGCTCGTTCATATTTTGTTCCAATAATAACCAAAACAGTGCAGGAACCCATTCCTTCTCAAAGGGGTAGACCATGTTCCTATGACTGGTGAAATAATCATCCCGATTAAGATTCGCCGACGGGGGTACTCCGTTGTACGATTGTTGTTACTTGGCTGTCTGAGGAGCCGTCTTCACTGTGCTCACCCCTTTGGAGAGGTCCAAAGTTTGGGAGGGAGCCTTCTTAGGATCAGTGACCACAACAGCTGCATTGATCAGTCCTTTTTATTGGCTGCCCCGAGTGTTAGTACGAGAGCTTCCATTGCCCCAGTTGTTCTCGAAGCTTACAGATGGTTGTCGTGACCCACCGTTGTGGCGTGATAGACTTTCTATGCGAACTGATTTAGAAATCAGCTCTGACATGGATGTTGGATTAGAGTCCTTGATGTGTAAAGCAATTTCAGGTCGCTTGTTCTGCACGCAAGTTTGGACGGCTTCCTTCTCAGGCATGGGATTGGGATGGCGAGCAGCTAAATTTCTCCATCTTGATATGATTTAGTCCATGGGTTCATCATGGTCTTGAGTTAGGGTGAGAAGCTCGATGGTTTGGACCTCTCTCTCGACCTCATAGAAATGCTGGTGGAATAGCTTCTCCATTTCCTCCCAAGTATGCACTGAGTTATGGGGAAGTCGAGCATACCACTGAAAATCTGGGCCGTCAAGGGGTTTCAACAAACTGACGGAGAAAGAGTCTCCCATCAGCCATTGTTTCTCGACATGCTGCTTGGAAGTGGGTGATATGCTGATTCAGGGACATGGTTCTTTTGAATAGGGGAAACTTCCCCTTCTTATAATCTGAGGGAAACGGGACCTGGTCATTGTATGAAGGGTACGACCCTTGATAAGGCGTTGCACCCTATATTCCTAGAATTTGCCTGTTCTTAAAGCTATGGGTCACCATGGCATCTATGTCTTCCTGTGAGACGGGGTGGGGGACGGAAGTGTCCTTTGAGGCAGAGGGAAGGCGCTGCCTTGGAGGTTCACCATCTGAGTGGTGAGAATTGATCTCCTGGTAAGCTGATTATCGTACAGCATCTATACGATCAATCTTCTCCATTATTGTGCGCACCATATCTTCAAACTTGTTCATGCGGTCTTCTTGCGAGTCAGGTTCGTCTATAACCATCATGTTGACTGTTTTTCCAAGGCGGTCAACCTTAGTTACAGTTGAGGGCTTACAAACTTGACGGGTCGCACGTGGTAGATCGGTCTGCAGGGGGTCAGCATCCCTGACTGAACTCGACTTTTGTATGCCAATCGCATGAGGACTGGTTCTCTATGGTCTTGGGACCACGGCTGCTAAGGGGCTGGGTCATCTTCTACAACTCTAACCATAGTGCAGGGCTCATGGAGCTTTTCTTCAAGCTTCGCCGTCTGAAGAGGGTAGAAGGGGTTCAGGCGAAGAGGGTCATCAAAGTTGGTTACCCCGACTGCCTTGGTCACTTGCTTGGTGAGAAGTCGCAGACCCCTATTGTGTTTAGCTTTGAGGTTTTGATGGACCACGCACCAAAACTGTGAACGGGCTTGCGGCTGGTCAGCTCTTCTTGCACAAGAGAGAGCTGTCTCCATCAGGTGCGGCAAAGGATGGGGGTCAGGGATTGGAGTCATCTTGGACCGGGGAGGATGAAGGACTTGATCTTCCATAAGGTCTTTGGCCCGAGCTCTCTTGTAGGCTCCAAAGACGCGACCAAAGTGACGAGGCTGGTTCATGATGGTGCTCTTAGGGAAGGTCTTCAAGTATCATGGTTGAAGGTGCTTGCTCGAAGAAGAAGGAGTAGGCAAGAGCAGGGTTGACCCATGAGAACGCCTGAGTCGAGGGTGAGGGGCTATCTGAAATGGCAACATGTGTGTACCCCTTGAAGAAGGATCACAGGTGACATGGGGGTCAGCTCGGGCTCGAGCAAGTGGTCTAGCCTTAGAAGACGAGAGCTGTGAGCAAGTATCTGCAAGAGAATAGGTGGAGGCATGTCCCTTACAGGGTGTGCTTGTTTATGCTGAGTAGGAGGACAAGAAGATCATCTCCGGTGTACTCGGGTTGGTGCACTGACAGCGTTGCCCCAAGCAGTGAGATGCATATGAGCAACGTATGCAGGACCTGGCCTTGGGAGGTCTGATCCTGGCCACTGACTCAAGGTAACATAAGGGCTGCCCCGAAGTATGACTCGAGTGGGTGACCCACGAGTCTTATGGTGTGTGCGAGGGGTGGAGGCCCCAAGGTCTCCGCCTCGATATGTTGAGCCTCCAGGGATAGAGACTCATGGTGGTGCAGGAATATGGGGGGTAGCCTTGCGGCAACCCACAGGAGCAACGACAACTTGTTTGCCTTTTGTAGAGAGGGACTGGGCAGCCTTTTGGCGTACCTCAGTAATATGACCGACAAGTGGCTTGCCGGTGGTAGGACGGATGCCGTGTGCGGCAACAGATGTGGTGGTGCCTTCGTGGAGGTTCCACCAGAGCATGGGGAGTTAGGGACTATAAGACTTAGGAGCTAGACCTGGGGTCTTTGCTCGAAAGAAAGGTTGGGAACGAAGTTAGAGGAACTTGTTCCCTGGGGACACTCGTGAATGCGGGGATAAGAAAATCCCCGATCCGAATGAATTGGTTAAAGAACCCAGCAGCCATAAGTGCCGTCACAAAAAATAAAAAGAGAAACTTAGCCAAACAAGTACAATCTGACAAAGGGGTAGTAGGTCCCCAGTAGAGTCGCCAAGCTGGTTAGGTGCCTCGATCTCACCCTCCGGATCAGGATGATGGGGGGACACATGTCTCGAGTTTCAAGGAGACTCGAGACTTTGAGATCGCTCTCTCGAGAACCTCGTTCGAGAACAAGTGCAAGTATTACAAATCGATGAGAGAGGAATTTAAGGTGGGTTCGGGACTTACTCGAGCTGGCTCGCGTGACCCTCATAGATCACGAAGAAAGCCCCCCAGTAGTAAAACTGGTTCAGAATTGCCTCCCTTAGCTTGTATTCTCCTATTTTTATAATCACACACATGTGGAAAATGTTACAAGACAGGTGGGTCAAGGGACCACACCTTGCCTTCAAGTGAATGTATATAGGTGTGAACATTCAAAGGATGAGAAGAATGGGAAAATGAAGATTGGGGTAAATATAATTCGATAGAGTGGTGAGACCGACACAATGACCTGACTAGTAGGTAATTGACCTGTCGTGGTAGTAAAACGGGCTCGGTAGCTCGGACCAGCTCAACAGAGTTACTACTAGACGACTGTACCAATACCGACTAGCTAGACACAATGACTTGTTTGTTGTGAAAATAAAGCAGGCACAGTAATTATGACCAGCACAACAACATTACAGCTAAATGACAGGACTACTAATGAACACCAATCTCAACCATTCTTGATCAAAGGAGAGAGTAAAAGAAAGAAAAGAGATCAAAGAGAGAAAGAAAAGAAGAGAGAGAGACGAGGAGAGAGAAAAGAAGAAGATAAAAGAGAAGAAGAAACAGAGTAGGATAGAAAACCATGAGAGAAAAAGAAGAGAGAAAAGGGAAGGAAAGGAGGAGGAAGACACAGACGGGAATGAGAGGAGAGGGAAAACTTAGATGACAATGGCTTCCGCCAGCTGTGAAATAAAGAAAGAGGAGAGAGAAAGCATGCAGACGGCAAAGGGCATGCACCAGCTGTGTCATAAGAAAGAGGAGAGGGAAAGCTCAGTCGAGGATGGCTTCCATCTGTTGTGAAAGAAGAAAAGAAAGGGGGAGAAAACCCAGTCGGCGATAGGCTTGTGCCGGCTGTGACAAAGGAGAAGAAAAAGAGAGGAACCCAGCCGGCGCTATGCTTGTGCTGGTTGTGATAGAATAGAAGAGAAGAGAAGAAAGAGAGAGAAACCCGACCGGTGCTAGGCTTGCGCCGGTTGTGATAAAAGAGAAGAAAGAGAGAGAAAACCCAGCCGGTGTTAGGCTTGCTCCGATTGTGACAAAAGAGAAGAAAAAGAGAGGAACCCAGCCGACGCTAGGTTTGACAAAATAGAACAGATGAGAAGAAAGAGAGAGAAACCCAGCCGCCGTTAGGCTTGCACTGGTTGTGACAAAAGAGAAGAAAGAGAGAGAAACCCGGCCGGCACTAGGCTTGTGCTGGTTGTGACAGACGAGAAGAAAAGAGAAAAAATCCTAGGCAGCATTAGGCTTGCGCCGGTTGTGACAGAAGAAAAGAAAAGAGAAGAAAGAGAGAGAAAATCCAGTCGGCGCTAGGCTTGTACCGGTCGTGACAAAAGAGAAGAAAGAGAGAGAAACCCGGTCAGTGCGAGGCTTGCGCCGGTTCTCAGGAGCAGGAAGGCATCACACCAAGCGATAGGTCCGTCATGAGTGAATGGAGAAAGAGAAGTAGGGAATGAGGGACATGATAGACCAGAGGAAGAAGAGAGAGAAAGAGATAAAGATAAAAAGAAGAGAGAGAAAGAAAGATAGAGATGAGAAAAGAGGAGAGAGAAAGAGAGGAGGAGAGATAAAATTACCTTATTGAAGGGTCTCTCCTCTCTCTCTCTCCAAGATGTACCCACGAACTTAACCAATAAGCAAAATTTTATTGAATGAATGAAAGTTGAACCGAAGGTGTTTTTTACAATGAAGTTTTGCATGTTTATATAGAATTGGGCCCAAACATGGGTGGATGCCCAAAAACTACCTAAAATTGAAAATAATTACAATTTAATTGAATTAAAAGAAATTCTAAAAATGGGTACAGTGTAGAATTTCATAACAGTCCCTGCTGCTGCTCGAGAACTTGCGTGATCTTCCGTGACTAATCCGAAGTTGTTCTGATGCTCGTTTAATCGAAAGATTATTTTTTCTTGTAGGGCATGGTATGAAGATCGATTTGATACCAATTTCGAGTCGTGAATCATGTTTTTGAGCCATGACCATGGGACTTGAAATTTGGATGAATCTTGAAAACTTTTGATCGATAGTACGCTCGTTCCTCTATGTTTTTCTTCTATTTCTTCGTTGAACCACACTAAGCATGTTATCACAATCACGTTACAACAAGCACGGCTCGATTTCGTGCCCGGATGAAGATTTTGTCGTCTTGAGTTGTTTGCCAGAATTTACAGTAGCTTTGACACCTTAGTGTGTGAAATCCAATTGTTCATCGTACGCGAGGTTCGGACTAGACATAGCCTCAAACCTTACGTACGTCATGCAATTCTTTTCGTATCGATTGGTTACGCGAGCACCATGATTTGGTCGCTCGAGTGAGGTGTGCTGCTGTTGAATTTTCTGCAATTGTCTTTACAAATCAGCAACTTCTCTCTAGTTTTTCTCCCTACTTAGCCATCGTCACGAGGCATACCACCAATCAAAACGCTCGTCTCGATGAGACGAACATACTCACAAAATTTGAGCGCGATCCGACTTGAAACGAGTGAGATAAAGGCCCCGAAAGTCACTGCCCGTGACTGTAAAAACAACGACCTTTAATAGTAATTTAGTGCAGGGTGACCACATGGGAATAATGTGCGGCCTACCCCTTTTCGGTATTTTACCCATAACTTTGTCTTGGAGTGCCTGATTAAGCTGAAACTTAACCCATAGGGATGTTCGACCGTGCTGGATCCAATGGAGGTAATCCCACACTTGTTTGACGCACCCAAATTTTTTTGAAATTTTTTTTTGTGTTCACTGCCTTAGACATATCGAATCGTGATAAAACTTGGCAGGTGGCTTTTTGGAGTGCTAATGAAGATTTTGATCAATTATAGGGTAATTCTGAGACTGTCGAAATTTCCACTATTTTGTAGGTTTTATTGACCTGCTTCTCTTTATTTTGTATAAGGGAACAAGGTACTAAAAAATGCGCTCAAACGGTAAGCCATTACCACATTTTGAAGCAATATGAGAACAATGCATATAATGTGAAATTACCAAAGGCATTGGATATCTTCCTGATATTTAAGTTTCATGGAGACCCTCACTTATTTGAGTTTCATGGAGACCCTCTAGAAGTCAAAGAAGAAGTAGTTGATATGATGAAGCAATTACCGAGAAAGAAAGATAAGGAAATTGAGCAAGTTTTGAAGAGACTAGAAGCTTTCAAACCCGAAAGAGTTCTTATCGCCAATATCGAGTCAAATAGAAGGGAAGACCAAACTCTTATAGCACGTAGACTTCTGAGCAAGAGTTCAAAAGGGTGGATATAGACTTATATTGCATCTATACTTAAGCCAACTCGCCGAAGTCAAGTTCCTTTCAACTAGGGGGGAATGATGAAGCCATGCCCCAATCGATAGTACGTGGCTGGGCCAAGAAGGGTCGTAGGACCCAAGAGGGAAAGAAAGGGGCAATGATGTAATAAGAGATATTATTTGGGTTTATTTTAATTGTTACTTCTTTATTTCTTTAGGGCAAGTTTAGTCATTTATTTTTAAGTTAATAATGGGTGGTTATGATTAAATAAGATGGATGGCTAGGATTTCGTAGGAATTTTTTAGGGTTACGAGTTATTTAAATACTTGTTATTGAAGGGTTTAGGGGAGTTAGATTGTTATTTTACAGAAAACAATTGGCGAATAAACTTTGGGAGGTGGATTTTTCTTGGTTTGTGATATTTCTTTCTTTTGTTTCTATTCTTATTCCATTTAAGGATTGTTCTCTAGAGATCTCTCTCCGAATTAATTTACTGATTTTGCTCTCTAGATATCCCTCTACAACTGAAGGTGCTGATTTTGTAGAAAAACAACCCTAATTTACATAAAAAACCCACACTCTCTCTACCTCTCTCCCTCACCTTCTCTCTAGAGTTCCTGCTACATACGGCTCTCACTTCCTCCTCTCTCTAACCAACAAGAAATCATTCCCTTTCTCTTTCTATAAAACCCTCTCTCTACCTCTCTCCCTCACCCTCTCTCTAGATTTCCTACTGCATATGGCTCTCCCACTTTCCTTCTCTTTCAAACCAGCAACAATTCCTTCCCTATGTCCCTCTATAAAACCCACTCTCTCTACCTCTCTCCCATCCTCTCTCTAGATTTTCTACTGCATTCGGCACTCCCACTCTCCTCTCTCACACCAGCTTCCCTTTGTCCCTCTGTAAAAGCCACTCTCTCTACCTCTCTCCCACCTTCTCTCTATAGTTTCTACTGTATTTGGTTCTCCCACTCTCCTCTCTCACCCCAGCCAAAAACCCTTCTTTTTCTCTCTCTATAAAATTGACACACTCTCTCTATATATCTCTTTCCATGTGGTTTGTTTTTTACTTTATTTCAAGTCATATGTGTTGCATCTATGCTCTGTGTGGGAGACCATCAGGGCCGTTCAACACGGGCACCCATTTGCTATACTAATTGCCTCATTCATGAAAATGTCATAGAGAAAATATTAGTTCCACAAACATGTAACCTCGGCAAACCCTCTATATAAATATTTGGTGTCGCATATTCGCACACACGAAAATGGAAAACACCGTTGGTATTTGGTGAAAATCACAATAAAAATTGTGACATTCCGTAAACTCAAAAGATTTCCTATTCCCATGAGTGTATACTATACATTTACTCCCTCAGTCAGAACACATGCTACGGATGTTTTTAGATCTCAAATTTTGAGGATGTAATATTTACAACACATAGATAAATTTATTTTTGAAATAGATTCTCTATGCACTAAAAAAACTAAATGCCTCAAGGTTAAATAGAGACTGTCAAATTTTGAAAGGGCTAGATATGTATCACAAGACTCAAAAATCTTAATTGTTTCCTTTCAAAATAGTCATCTAGTAATTATTAGATGGTTTGCAAAATTTTAGACTAAATAAATCTTTCTAAATAGGTGTAAATCTTTCTAAATAGGTGTTTTGAGAGAAAGAGTAGATACAAACTATTCCCCGACGGGATCATAGTATATGCACCCTTCTAAAAAAAATATCTTCCAGTCGGTCCAAAAATATAGAAATTCAAAGCAATATCCCGGTATTATCCGAGCAAAATTTAACCATCTTCTATGAAACTTATAGGAGAAACATTTGGCAAATGCGCCGAAGAGCATAAAAAATAGCAAAATTACAAATAACTCTCAAGAATAGGCGTCTTTTGCAACTTCTCCCCAAACTTTTTTTTTTTTTTCCTTTAGTTTTTACCTCAAATTTAACTTTTTTCGTAAATACCCCCAAGTTACAAAAAAGATAAAATGAAGATCAAAATATCCTCTAGAAAATATGTGGTCTAGCACAAAATGGGGCTGGTCCGGCACTTTGTTTCTGGAAAGCATGCGATACGGCACCAAATAGGGGTGGTCTGGTACTTTGGGCATGCAATCCAGCATAAAATAGGGGTGCAGTCCGACACTTTACTTCTCGAAAGCATGCAGTCCAGCACAAAATAGGGGTGCAGTCCGACACTTTGCTTCTCAAAAGCATGCAATCCAGCACAAAATAGGGGTGCAGTCCGACACTTTGGGCATGAGGTCCGACATAAAATACGAGTGGTCAGACACTTTGGGTTTATGAAAAGCATACGGTCGGCACAAATAGAGGCAGTCTAGCACTTTGAACGTGCAATCTGATACAAAATAGGGGCTGTATGAAATTATAGGTATTTCATAAAAAAAAAATGACTTTTTTTATTTGGGGTATTTGCTAGAAATGTCAAACGTTGCTAAAAAAAAAAAAAAGCAAAAAAAATCTAACTCGTAAGTTCTTTGGTTCGGGCTTGCTATAATTACATCTCACAGGACTTGCGTTTATAGTATACACCCAACCGCGTCCATGCACCGTCCATTTCATAAACACGGAAATGGGAAGCGAGCCCACGGTGTCGTGTTTAGGGCAAAAAGAAAAAGAGCCCACAGGGGGGCGCTATCTGGCCATCCAGTCCGCGCCACGTACGATCATGAAATATATATAATAAAGGAAGCCGTGAGTCGCCGCTATGATATATATATATAATAAAGGAAGCCGTGAGTCACCGCGTGAGGTACATCGTCAAGACAGACAAAGTGGTTTTTTAAAGTTTTCATACTCAAATATTTCGGTATTGTATGTTAGGGTGCTGTTTGTATACGGATGCATATGTAGGTATAGAGGTAAGGTGCACCGTTAAATTTTATCATGGTATATAATTTTGGAGCTATGCTCCTATAAGAACCTCCTACACTAATGTGTGTAGAACTTTAAAAGATCACTATTAAATTTAATACAGATTTTTAGAAAAGTTGTTATATAAGTGTGAGACTTAACTTTTTTAGAGATCTGTATCAAATTTAATGGTGATCTTTTGGGGTTGGACACACACGAGTGTGGGAAGGTCTCACATGGTCATTTCTCATAATTTTAATGTAAAATATTTTTAAGATTATCTCAAAATCTGTTTTAATATCTAATTATAAAACTTTAAATTTCAAAAATGGTTAAAATCAAGTAGATCTATAAGCATATGAAAATCTTGAAAATGGACGGTGTAGATAATATGTTGTAAAATGCATTATTCCTGATACCTAAAATCTTTTTATTTTTCATAGTCATTCATGTCGATGTCAAGATGATCAATCAAAGGCTTTTTCAACATTAAAACTACTTTTTTTGATGGATTTTTTAATGGCATCTATAGTTCTACATTATAAGGTAGCATCCTTATATAAACTTTTTCCTTGTATGCAGTGAGGTTGACGATTAGAGTTTCTTTTTTCGCTTTGGGACGCAATATATTTAAGGATCGTATACAGGGGGATAATTTATCTTTGTAATAGGAGCTCAAAATTACTCACAACCATCCTATATAAATTTTGATAGCTTCGGTGTGTCACAAAGTTAGGTAAAATTTCTTATGAAGTTTGAGCTTGGTCAGTAGAATAAATGCAACCATCTAATTTCACATCCAATAGTAAAAAATCAATTGTGATCACTTTGTATAAAAAATAAATGGTTTCTTTGTGTACTTGTTCAAATATTTACTCTAGGATTTAGTTTCTATAATGTCATGGCTGTATGAAAACTAGGGTTGCCAGCCCGTGTGGGCCGATAAAGCCGGAAACTACTTTGAACGAGCCTAGAACGGTCCAATCATTGTAATTGTGGTATCAACAAACAAAAAAGTATGTGGTATTTGACCCCGACCATTGTCATCCCTACTTCCCCCCGCCTGAACGCTCTCTCTTCCATCCACCATCTCCTGGAGAGAGAATGCGTTTTTAGACAGAAAGAGAGATTGGGTTTCTACTTTTTAGAGAGAGAGAGAGAGATTGGTTTTTAGAGAGAGACAGAGAGATTGAGTTTCTAGAGAGATAATGAGTTTTTAGAAAGAGAAAGATAATAGGTGAGACAATGAAGTTTTAAAGAGAGAAAGAGAGATTGGGTTTTAGAGAGAGAATAACTTTTTAAAGAAAGAATGGGTTCTTAGAGAGAAAGAAAGATTGAATTTCTAGAGAGAGAGAAATTGGGTTTAGAGAGAGATTGGGTTTTTTAAAAGAGAGAAAAAGATTGGGTTTATAGAGTGAGAGAAATTGGTTTTTAGAGAGAGAAAAGAGAATAGATTTCTAGAGAGAGATTGGGCTTTAGTGAGAGAAAGAGAGATTGGGTTTTTAGCGAGAATGGGTTTTTAGAGAGAGAGATATTGAGTTTCTAGAGAAATAATGGTTTTAAGAGAGAGAAAGAGATATTGTGTTTCTAGATAGAACATGGGATTTTAAAGAGAGAGATTAGGTTTTTAGAGAGAGAACATGTTTTTAGAGAGAGAAAGAGAGATTGGGTTTTTAGTGAGAGATAGATTGGGTTTCTAAAGAGAGAATAAGTATTCAGAATGAGAAAGAGAGATTAAATTTTTAGAGAGAGAAGAGAGAATAGGTTTGAAGAAAGAGATTGGGTCTCTAAAGAGAGAGAATGGATTTTTAGAGAGAGAAAGAGAGATTAGGTTTATAGATAGAGAGATAATGGGTTTTAGATAGAGTGATTTAAGTTTTTAGAGAAATAATGGATTTTTAGAGAGAGAATTGGTTTTTAGTAGAGAGAGAGAGAGTGGCCTCTTACAGAGAGAAAAAGAGATTGGATTTCCAGAAAGAGAGAATGGATTTTTAGAAAAAAATAGAGATTAGGTTTTTAGAGAGAGAATGAGTTTTAACTTTTCTGAAAAGTATTTTAGCCTCTATTTATTTATTTACTTTTTGGTTTACAACAAACAAAAAAAGATTGAACAGTGAAGAGTTTTGTTTGTCTTATTTATTTATTTATAAAGGCTTCTAAATGGGTCGGGCCAAAATATTTCCAAGTTTACTAGGCCAGCCCGACCCAGTGGCAACATTGTTTGCTTTTTCAAGTCATTTCGGATTGTCCCGTTAATGGGCCATCCCAAAGGCTGTAACAAGCCAGGTAAATCGTGTCTTTATTGCGGCCTAGCTCGAGCCCAGCCCGAAGCCCTAACAGGCCCGAATTAAGCTCGGAAGTGGCCTGGAATGCCGGCCAAGCCCATTGGCAGCCCTAATGAAAATAAAGTAAAGGCACAACTTGAATCCTCATCCGAAAAGTACTTGGGCATCTAAAATCTCTATTATGTCTCTATAATCAATTTCCAACACCGATTATGACTTGAATCCTCACTTGAAAAGTACTTGGGCATCTGAAATCTCCATTATGTCTCTGTAATCAATTTCCAGCACCGATTTTGAGTTTTGAAGCTAAAAACTTAGTACAAGTCTTGTAGATCCATAAACATTTATTTCAAGGAAAAAATAGACGGTCTAGAAAATGTGTTATAATATGCATTAGTTCTAGAGCTTAAAATCCTTTTTCTTTTTTTTTTTTCCAACCACAATATTCAAAGTTAAGATGATCGATATGAAGGTTTGCCGGCATTAAAACTATAATTTTCAGAGAGTTTTGAGGCGAGACTTTGCTTATTTTAATAAGACTGCACCTCTATTAGAACATTTTCCTTTATTCTATTACCCTTATACAAGGTTTAAAAAAGCAGACTGGTGACTTGGATTGGCCACTTTAATTATTGTGTCGGATTAGTGGATCGGTGATTCGGATCAGAGAATCGGCAGATTGTGGCTTCAAAAAAATACAAAAAAACTCTAACAATAGTGTTTTCTGAGTTTCAAAAAAACATTGGTGTTATATTATGTGCTTTTGTTATTTTGCAAAAATATGCGAATATTGAGACATTTTCCCTATTTGGATGTCTTTATAATAAGTAAATATAACATAATATTATGATGTTGCATTAAATATGATTAAAAATACCAAAAAATAGTTCCATATTATAAGATTAAAAATAATAATTTTCCTTACTAAGTGAAATTAGTATCACATCAAATATTTGTTAATTCTCTTTACGCATCCAAAATTATCACAATTTAACCAACTATAATACGATATAATAAAATTGGAATTATTATCTTATATTTTATAATTATTTTACTATACAAATAAAAATAAATTTAAACTGTCTTATAATAAAATCTTATTCCTATGTTTAACTATAACAAAAAATAATACATTATGTAAGCTTGAAAAAAACTAATGTCCTAAAAATGAACTTAGACTGATCTTCGGACAGACATATTTAAATGTTATAGAATCCAAATTCCATTTTCTGGAAATAATTATATGGGGATTCTTAAGTGGATCAAGAAAATATTCCTAAATGGCACTTTTCTCTAAAGGAATAATTATATGAGAATTCTTAAGTGGATCAATTATTGGAAGAGGCTTAGATGGATGGTAAGGCCCGAGACATTGTATTTTATCCAAATATGCATATCTTTCTGGCTAGAATGCACTCTCCTAGTACAAAATTACTTGAACCAATACTCAATGATATATTGAAGTGAGACATAGTCGATAACCAGCAATGTGGTATGCCTAACTTACCTCACTCGTGATTGAGAGAGAGAGGCTCCAAATTTGAGACACAGAGGGACTTAAATTTCAGCTTTCGTGATTGCAAAGGACGAGAGAGGAAGTTTTATCCCGCATCCAAAAATTTTAAGCTTGCAAAACCTTAATAAAGGCTACACACTCGATCCTCGATGCTAGGAACTTACACACCTCGTTAATGCTAGCTTACACATAATGAGTTGTTCCTCATTCATGCGTGAAGTGAAGCCATGGTAATGAGATTAAACTACGAGTTTATGCTGCCCTGTATTTTAAGAACATAGTTTGGATTAGAACGGCCTTCCATTCCCAATATATGGAGGGAAAAGGATCACCATCTATTTCAATCCGAATTAGGGGAATTCAGTTCCCAAGGAGGGAAACGGATCACCATCTAATTTTAATCCGAATTATGGGAATATATGGAGGGAAATGGATCACCAACGATTTTCAATTCAGATTTATGGGAATTCAGTTCGAGAGAAATGGCTACCATCAATTTTCAATCCGAATTATGGGAATTCAGATTTGATCGCCAAACTTTCAAACTTTGACCTAACATATCGTGTCGCCGTCGGACTCGGCCTCTCTCTATCATGTTACGTGGTACAGTTGTGCAGAATGGAAAATCACGATACGCGAAGCTCACAGACGTTACAATACAGACAAAAAAAAGCAATGGAAAAGGCAAGAGGAATCACAAACCACGGAGAAATCTCTTATCGATTTTGATTTCCAATCGACTCGATCCGAGTTACTGTCCTTACAATAACAAACCACAACCGCAAATAGTTCTTCCGGGCATCCCAGTGCCATAAAAATAAAAATAAATAAGGGAAGGGGAAAATATCTACAAAACCAACCTCCACAAGACACGGGCCCGTAAGCTCAAGAAAAAGAAAAAAGAAAAAAGGAAGAGCTGGAGAGTTAGTGAATTTCAGTGGGCGGAGGGTGGTTGAGGTCGAAATCAAGAATCATCCTCCCATAAGAGGAGGGAGGAGACAGGTGGTGGTGCAAGTCCATAACCACAGAAGATGAATCTGAATCACTCTGCGCCGCTGCTGTTCCAGGGTCGCCATGGCAGTACTCAACAACCCCACCTCCGTACCCACTACCCATCATCATCTTGTCGGATCTGATAAAGAAAAGGGGCTGGGTAACAGGGATCGGACATGGAAGCCTCTGAAAAGAAGGAAAGCATGAGGTGGTGGAGAGATGCGGGCGGCAGCAGCTGCTGTCAAGATCGAGCAGGGGAACAGCCTCACGGCTTGACGACTCCACAGTACTACTGCTATGACTGCTGGGGCTCTGATGACCCGCAGTAATGGCACCATCGTCATGGTGTTGGTGAGGAGGGGGGAAGTTGGTCTTGGCTTTGGAGCCCCTGAATTCTCTGGCTGCAGCATCGTATGCCTTGGCAGCCTCCTCCGCCGTGTCGAAGGTCCCTAGCCACACACGACTCTTCCTAACGGGATCTCTAATCTCCGCCGCATACCTCCCCCACGGCCGCTTCCTCACGCCCCTAAAATGATTCTCCTTCGCCGAACTCCCTTGGTGGTTGCTGTTACCCCTGTTTTTGGGAGCCATGCCTGATCTTCTTCAATAAGGAGGATGATATGGGAGAGTTAAGAGGGATCGATGGTTGAATGGGTTTGGGGGCGGAGGTTTGTTTTATAAATGAGGGGGAGGGGGAGGGGGAGGGGGAGGGGTTGGGGTGGGGCGGGGGGCGGTACAAAGACGTGAGGAGGGGGGACGATGTTGCGTTGAAAGTGAAATGAAGGAAAGAGGGCGCAGTCAAGGAGCGGAATGACGGGGCCTTTAGCGCCGCCTGGGCCCGGAGGGTGGCGGCACATTATTGTTGGGAGGCGAGTGGACCCACGTGGCGCTTTCCTGGCGCTCCACGCGTGGGACGGCGGTGTTAAGAGGAGAAGCGCGGGTTCCGTGTTGGGCAAGGAGGACCACCTCAACCGGCATGTTGACATTATAGGCGGCATTTGTCGATCTCACACGTTTTCTCGGCGCGTGACTGGGACGGGGAGGCAGCCGCTCGCTTGCGCGCCGCAAATCAAGTCCCCTCTCGCTCTTGTTCCGAACGCGCCTCGATTCGCTTGCGTTCGTTCTTTTTATTTCGGGAAAATTATAAATAACTAGACTTTATGTGCAGGTTATCCCAACCATTTTTTTTTTTTCTCACTTTTTTTTTTTAAAATATATTTTTCTAGCGAATACCTCCAAATAGAAAATGGTATATTTTTTTTTATTAAAATTCCTTTTTGTATATACAAAAAATTAATTTTGATCGGACATTCACATGACTTACATGGGCTGTCGAACCGCTCTTTGGCATTGGCAGACCCCTTTTTTGGTAAATCAGTGGGGAATGCAGACCCCTACCCGTTTTAAGATATAACTAGCAGTTTTCAAATGTGTCGATGGGAATGGAAACCTAGACAGGTTAGTGAGGCTCAAGTGATGTTACTCCACAACCTCAATAAAATAAAAAAGTACCGGACCGTTTTTTGACTTTGTTGGACCACACTTTGGACCTGTTGCCGGACCGCACTTTGGACCTGCTGCCAGACTGCATTGACCTATTGTTGGACCGCTTTTTGGCAGCGCTGGACCGCATGTGCCAAATACCAGACCGCTTTTTTACAGTGTTACGGGACCGTTTTTTGTCAGTGCCGGACTGCCACTTGTACTACCGAATCGCCACTTGTATTTACTAAACCGATATTACATTATCGAACCGCCTTAAGAATACACCAGACCGTCTTTTTGTGGGAAAGAGGAGAGAGAGGCGTGGGTAAAACTAAGGGAGGGTAGTTTAGATTTTTTTTAATTTTTTTTTGAGTTAGGGGGTATTTGCTAAGAAGTATGTTTTGGGGTAAAAAGTGAGAAAAAAGAGGAGAGAAAGGCGTGGGTAAAATTGAGGGATGGTAGTTTAGACTTTTTTTTAATTTTTTTTGAGTTGGGAGGAATTTGCTAAGAAGTCTATTTTGGCGCAAAAAGTGAGAAAAAATAGGAGAGAGCGGCGTGGGTAAAACTAAGGAAGGGTAGTTTAGACTTTTTTTTTAATTTTGGTATTTGTTAAGAAGTCTATTTTGGGGTAAACAGTGAGAAAAAAAGTTTAGTTAGGGGTAACTTGCATAGAAAGTCTAGTCTTGAGGGTTATTTATAATTTTTCCTTTTATTTATCGCACTTGACACCTTGCACTGTTTTACATGCGATTTATTTGTTGGGGGTAAAAGAATTGGAAATTTAGTGGAGAAAAAGGGATTGGCTTTTGTACATGGAGGCGACACTCATTCACGTACTATGTACAAAAAATAAATAGTCTCTTTATAGATAATCTTGAAATAAAATACTTCAATTTTTCTATTTTTGATGTTTTCATGCATGAAAATTCAAAACTCTTGGATTTTTCCATTGTGATTCTTTCATAGTGAAACAAATTTTTGCTGAATTTATGTTGGGTATTACATCAAGTATTCTCGCGGAACTAATGCTTTACCACGAGTACAAAATTTTCAAGCATGGAGGACGTCACAACCCTTACCGCCCAATAAGCCGTGTTGCCATCATGTCTCTTAAAATAGAAAAAAAGAACGAAAAAAAAAGAAAAAAAAGAGGAGGAGCCTTGACCTTGATGGCATGCATGGTGACCCACCATCTTCAAAGAACGGTTGCCTATCGAACATGCAACTGGTTATAAACGAGGCCGCCGAAAAGGAAGGGAGCCTTTGCACTTGACCTCCTTAAACGAGATAGAGATTGAAGACTTCATAGAAATGCCAAAAGAGACCTCATTACCAAAAATTAAGAGGTTGTGTCCTCTAAATGACTAGGCCACTAGGGCCAAGATAAACCACGTAAATCTTTGGCTAAAAAGTGGGAGGAAGTTTAATTTAATGTATATTTTGAATAGGAATCGGTTTTTATGCAGCCAAACCTGCATATATAGAAATGTGGACCTTTTAATAAATCTATTTTTGAGATAGATTTTAAAACTTAATTTTTAAGGCCATGTGAGCTCTAACATGGAGATCATGAATATGAAAAACTAAATAAATTTTAAAGACTAGAAATAACAATTCTAGAAAGAAAATATTTGGACCCTTAGTTTTCATTGTGTTTAGATGGAATGCTTACTTGCATCCATCTTTAAAAAGGATGCTTTACACTTTCTGGACCGTACATGTCGAAATGCGGTCCAGCCCACATGAAACACTTTTTCTTTCAAATAGAATCATTTGGAAACAGTTTGACCCATTTCAAGGGCATTGTAATCAAGGGTCGATGTCCCTTCTATCACTTGTGTTGCTCATACTAACTGCACGCTAGCTTTTGAAGCAAATAATTTCAAATTAGCACCAAACTATGCAAAACTTCAAACTAAAGCCTTTGGAAACCACCCTGAACATTTCATGCTACTTGGCACTCATTTGACCGAACTTTTGAAATGAAGCGTAGTGAGTGATTTCTAATTCATGACATTTATTTTTTGGTTACAATTTGGTGTGGCAATTATCTCATAAAGCTCCACAAACCTATACTGGATTCAATGCCAAATAATCAAGGATTTGATACTAGATTTTTGTAGACACCCAACTTGAAATTGACTTTATTTTTAAATCCATGGGTCCTAAGCATACGATGTCCATAACGCTCATAACGATTTGGTGTGGCATACGATGTCCCTGACCTTTTGGGGGTAGGACATGTCCATAACAATTTGGTGTGGCAATGATATCATAACGCTCCACAAACCTATACCGGATTCACTGCCAAATAATCAAGGACTTGATACTAGATTTTTGTAGACACCCGACTTAAAATTGACTTTATTTCTAAATCCATGGGTCCCATTTTGGATTTATTTTTTGGTTACAATTTGGTGTGGCAATGATCTCATAACGCTCCACAAACCTATACCGGATTCAATCCCAAATAATCAAGGATTTGATACTAGATTTTTGTAGACACCCAACTTGAAATTGGCTTTATTTCTAAATCCATGTGATTAGCCCATAATCAAATAGACCATGTCCCTGACCTTTTGCTGGTAAGACCTTCGAAACTTACCAGAGAACATTGAAACCTTAAGAGACCTTTGAAGCCTAGGAATGATCCTTAGGAAACCCTGATTCTCATAAACCCTAATTTTCATTTAGGAACCTTAGTGAAACCCTAACCCTATTCTAGAGTAGACACTAATCTCCCTTCAACTCATGATCATTCATGGCCATCAGAGCACGAAAAACAATTCATTTCATTTTCATAGCCAATCCCTAGTGCTTGGGAGCCTTCACTCCATATTGCATTCAAGTTTGAGGAAGCATTTTTTTAAAGAATAAAATGGCAATTCAATCATTCATTAGCTTTGATCAAGGCTCCTACTCTAGATGCCAGGCTGGCAGGTTTGTCAGTTGATAGGGAAATTTATTTTATGTAAGTTTAATGCATATTTTATTTATTTTTGTGTTATTTAGTTTAGTTTAGTCATTTGCTTATTTTCCATTACTTTTGATGTGATTCGTAGCCGGTATTAAAAATACATAGAAGGTTGATTTCCTTGCAAGATTGGATTGTCTTTGTTGGAGTTATGGCCTTTCAAGGCCTATTCACCATTCTGTGATAGCTCTTCGTTGGAGTTATGGCTTTTCAAGGCTTCATCTTTGCCATTTCATGATAGTTCCTAGTCATAGTGGGAGTGAACAAGAATGTTGCACTTGCTAAATTTTAGCGAATTGGGATCCAAAAAGTCAAAATACCCCGAGTCATTAGGAATGACTGGAGGGCCCCATCACAATCGAGAGGTTTGAGGGTCTTCTTTAGTTAGGGTCAGTGTAAGAATGTCTCATAAGTGTGTGAGCCAAGTCATAAGAGATAAGATTGGAGAATCAGATATGTTAAGAGCTAACATGTAAGATTGAGCCCTGTGTTAGTAGACTAGGCTTTGAGACGACATGAGCCTAAATCCCTAGAAAATCAGTTTACTAACAGCATGTACAAAGGACAGTCTCAAATGGGAAGCCACTCTGATAAAGTTGCTCTTTTTTATTTGAGCTATGCTCATGTGTTAGAGAGAACATCTCTGCATCCACTAGAGTGCACGTCATTGGGGGTGCACCTGTAGATCGCTGAACATCCGAAAATCAAGGCCATCTATTGGGTTAGCTAAATAACCCCCTACATTCCCCTTCGTAAAACTGTGGGGCATATGTTTGGTTGGTTGGCTGGAGAAAGTGGGCAAATGTGTAAGGACCACAACGCTGCGAAGCCTTGGCCGTAAGAGGCAACGCTGCGTGTGAATGAGAGCATCGCTGTGAGCGCAAGAGGCAACACCACGCGTGAATGGAGGCATCGCCGCGAGCGTAAAGAGTAGCACCGTGCATGACATGAGGCAGCCTCGTCTGTGAACTCAAGGGCTAGTGCCGACGGGGCATGGAGACCAGTGCCAGCTATGTGATGGGACGTAGCGCCGTTTATAAATTGAAGAGAGAGAAGAAGTTGTAGCATCATCGTGTGGAGCAACACCGCGTATGAAACTGAGTATCATCGTGCGTGAATTTAGGAGTAATGCCGTGCGTGAAAATGAAGGGACGCCACGTGAACGAGTGACCAACGCCATGTGTGAAAACAAAAATGGGCAACGCCGCGAACATCATTGCCATGAGGGCAACACCACGGGCGACAAGAGGGTAACTCCGCGCGCGTTTGATCAAGCCTTGTACGACCGCCGACAGGGACAAGGCCGCACCGTGCAAGTGACGCCAGCTACAGCCCTTTCCCCAACCACCCCGAGTTGTCAGCCACAATAGATCTCACCTACCTACGGGCTTTTAAGTCATGCCTCTCTCCACCTCAACGCCGTTTGCTTTTTTTTCCCTTCCTCTTCTCTCAACTTTCTCTCTCTTGAGCTCAAGTGTGAGCTCTTTGTTGCTGCTACTGTCATTGGGAGGCTGTCACTGGGAGCAAGGAGGTGACCTACATTTGGAGTTTGGAGCACCGTGACCACAGCTAAGTGGGTCTAGCTTCTTCGCATCAATAATAGTAGGAAATGTGTTTTGAATATTGTTAGTGGGTTAATGACAGGGTGAAAATTGTGAGTGTGAAAGACTTTGAGTGGGGTTGAGAATAATAGCTGCGTGTCACTACGCCATGATTATTTGAGCTATGGAAATAAACTTGGGGTTGTGAAAAGTTGTTGCATAGCTCTCTTGTAAGGCTAGTTTTATATGAATGAGAGTTTGTATGAGGTTTTATCTTAGTTATTCAAGTATTGAATGATCTTGAATGTGTAATAAGCTTGGTATTGAGATTTTCCAGAACTGTGACTATTCTTGCGACACACTTTTCAAACAGAACGATGTCTAAACAAGCCCAAATTAGTCTGGAATGAGAGATATGCCTGTTTAATTTATTGCGCTTTTTACACCATCTTGAAATTGTGCACGGTTTAAGAAATACGCCTCTAAGTATGAGCATGTGTCACTGTCACTATGGCTGGAATTTTCTAGCATGTTGCCTGTATTGCATCGAGATTTTCACCTACATAATGATGCCCAAATGTTTTCAAACTTCCTCCATTTGAAAGATATTTGAGTCAACTTAAAGTCGCAGGTTTTGAGAATTTAAAAAATCCTTGAGGTTTGTGAGGTACGCCCCGAAATGCGGTGGCATGTTGCTGTGGCGAGAAATTTCCAGCAACTGCCGTGTGATTTGTGTCAAGCTTTTGATCCGTCAAAAAATTTCCGAATGCCTTTAAACTATTGTCATTTCGAAGATTATTGTGTGGCATTGAAATTCCATGTTTTGATTATTTTATTATTCTTCCTAGATTGGGAGTTATGCCCCGAGAGGAGGGGTACGTCCATGCCACACAACATAGAGACTTTCAAAATTGTGCCTATTACATGGTTTTGCGCTCAACTCCGACCAAGTGCATTCAAGTCACCTTCATGTGAGATTTGAATAATCTATTTTAAAATCGGCTCTAAATAACACTAAAACCCGCCACTGGTCGACAATTGTACTCCTTTTCCTACAAGAAGGTCACAGTTATGGGGTTGATAAATATACTCTTTTTGCTTGAATCTTTCGCTGATCAATTAAGGGACAGGGTGTTATGTGTGCGAATTGATATACGCTATGCTATATAATAGTCTTGCTGTAATGATTGTCATATGTTAACTGCCATGGAGTTATGAGCACAATGTTAAACGACCATACAATGAGTGATTATATGATAACTACTAATACCCAGTGATGGCTATGTGACGCATGTAATTGAATGCGACAATAGGGTATGAATGCTAATTGAAAAAGTATAAGTGCCTTGAGATAACCCTTATTATGAATGCTCCATGCTAGGAAGCATGATATACATGCCAGTTATATAGTTATGATGATCGCTACGCTATGGGCTACTCACTGGTAACGGGACTGATGTGATTAGCAATATGAGAAGACACTGACATTCTTGGTGCATATTGCATTGCTAGGAGTGAGATTGAGGGGTGCTTGTTTTGAGAATACTACAGAGCCTACTTATGTGATTGTGATTGATACCGGTTAGGTATATGCTTTGAGAGTAATTCATGATCTGACCTAGGGATTATTACAGACTGCTTATGTGATTGATATCGGTTAGGTGCGTGCTTTGAACATATTGCATGACCTGACCCAGTGATTGCTATAGACTGCTTATGTGATTGATACCGGTTAGGTGTGTGCTTTGAGCGTATTGTATGACCTGTTACAGACTGCTTATGTGATTGATATTGGTTAGGTGTGTGCTTTGAGCGTATTGCATGACCTGACCAAGTGAATGTTATAAACTGCTTATGTGATTGATACCGGTTAGGAGCGTGCTTTGAGCGTATTGCATGACCTGACCTAGTGATTGTTATAGACTGCTTATGTGATTGATACCAGTTAGGCGAATGCTTTGAGCGTATTGTATGACCTGACCAAGTGCTTACTGTGGAATGAAATGTGCTCATTGATAAAGTAAGAATGAGTTTTGTTATGATAATAACGTACATTGTGAAACGTGTCCCATTATGGATAAATGAATGATACCGTGAAGTGCATGACTGTATGTTTCATGATAGTGTTCATTAAAGGAAGGCTTTTTGGATTGTAACTTCTTATAATAGTTATTATATGCATGGCAAATTTGGATAATGATTATTGTATTGAATAGATGAGAATTTTGATAAATAATGATCATGATAGATATTCCAAGGAGATTTATGATCTATGTAATGTTTATACTGTGATAGTTTATAAGTGAGTAATGCAGTTTATAATACCTGGATGTATCCATTTTTTATGCTTAGTATCTAGGCTTACTTACTGGTCTGTATAACTCATTCTATCATTTTTACCATCTCTGTAGAGCAACTGTCATAGGTGAAAGAAGATTAGCCTAGTGGAAGCTGTTGGCGTTTGAGACTCGAAGATAATTGTTTTTTATCATGGGTTTTATGGACACTTTGGCCTTAATTAATGTTTATTGTGGGTTGTGTGTACTATCGGGGCCTGATGCCTCGAACTGATATGTAATGATTTTGATAAATGATATACAGTGGATTTTTGGAGTATGGTTTTTTGTTTCTGCATTCATAGTTGCTATTTTAGTTTTTCCATTATTTGCTTTGTTTACTGCATTATTAAAGTGTTGAGCCACTCTGACCTGAATGGCATTCGCTACCTCCGGTTCATGGACCTTCTCTCGGCCGCCTTCCGGCGAGTACGGTAGAGGGGGACGGGGACGGGGACAGGGACGTAACAATATGGTATCATAGCAGCCAGGTTAGGTTCCTTGGCTTAGGGGGTTTAGGAGTATCCGTAGAGTGCTTTTAGAGTAGAGTAGTGGGTGGATAGAATGGTAACTGGGTGTTACTGTGGTTAGGTTGAAGATGTCGAGAGCTCGTGGCTACCATGGGAGTACTAGTAACTATGACACTGAAGCCGTTGACGAATTTTGTAAGACTCTGGGAGCCATGACCCAAATAATGAAAGAGTCAATGCCGACCCTATCTACCTCTGCCCTAAAGCAGAGAGATGGTAATCTGATAGAGAAGTTTAAGACGCTAGCACCCCCAATTTTCCTAGGGCAAGGAGGTGTGCAGAAAGCAGAGAGATGGCAAATGCAAGTGGAAAATATTTTCAGAGTTTTGCAGTGCTCAGATGAGCAGAAATTGAGGCTGGGTACCTTCATACCGGTAAGGTGCCCACTTTGAGTGTATTGTAGGGCCTGACCATGTGATTCTGTGGTGCATGCTTTGAGCGTATTGCATGACCATGACTTATGCTTGTAGGGTGACTGCTTTGAGCGTATTGCAGGACCGATATTGTGATTGCACTAAGGTGCCTACTTTGAGCTTATTGTAGGGCCTGACCATGTGATTCTGTGGTGCGTGCTTTGAGCGTATTGCATGACCATATTGTGATACGAGATTGATTGGCGTGCTGTGAGTGTGTTGCATGACCATACTGTGATATTGTGATTATACTGGGGTGCCTACTTTGAGCATACTGTAGGGTCCGACTTTGTGACTGATACTGATGAGAAGCCTGCTCTGAGCTTGTGGTATGGCCTGACCTTATGATTGATAGTAGTGAGGTGCCTGCTTTGGGCATATTGTAGGGCCTAGTTTTGTGACTGTGATCTATGGTGTGTGTTTTGAGTGTATTATATGATCGATGCTTGTAAGGTGTCGCCTTGTGAGTAATGCTGGACCTTATATAGAGACTGATACCAATAGCCAGCTAGTAGTGGCTGGACTGGTTGAGAATGATTGGAGTTGAATGGCTTGATTTGAATTGTGTGTATCAACTTGTTATTGTTGACTGGTTGGACTGATCAGGTGTCTGAATTGTTGAGGTATCTAAATGATTAGTGCACGACATTGTGTGTGAAGTACAAAGTATAGACTATGTGATTACTGGAGATGAGGACATAGACAGCTGTGTGAGATAGTAGTGGATGTGTGGGTGCCCTCCCCCGATTATTGGAATTTCATATGTATGATTTTGGGGACAAAATATTTTTTTAGGGGGGGATGGTGTAAGGACCATAATTTTTTGGACTTAAAGAACTCACGTCAATAGAGACATAGACACTCACGGTAGTCGAGAGAAGGGAGTACACGCCCGATGCTAAGGGAGAAGATTTAGTGCCGTCTGTGATTCTTGAAGGCATCACCGTGAGTATAGAGAGGAAACGCCGTGCATAAACTGGTAATGCCGCGTGTGAACAAGGAGCATCACCGCGAGCATAAGAGGCAACACCGCACACGAATGAGAGCATTGCCGCGATCGTAAGAGATAACACCGCATGTGAATGGAGGCATAGCCGCGAGAGTAAAGAGTAATACCACGCACGACATGAGGCAACGCCGCGGGAGTAAAGAGTAATACCATGCACGGCATGAGGCAGTGCCATCTGTGAACTCAAGGACTAGCGCTGACTGTGCATGGAGACCCAGCGTCGGCTGTGTGATAAGATGTAGCGCCTTCTGTAAATTGAAGAGAGAGAAGAAGCTGTAGCATCGCCGTGCATAAAACTGAGTATCGCCACATGTGTATTTGGGAGTAACACCGTGCGTGTAATGAAGGGACGCCGTGTGAAAGAGTGACCAACGCTGTGTGTGAAGACAAAAATAAGCAATGCGGCGAGCATCATTGCCGTGAGGGAAACACCACCGGCGAAAAGAGGGTAACGCCACGCACGTTCGGTCAAGCCTTGTACAACCACTGACAAGGACAACGCCGCGACGTGCAAGTGACACCAGCTACAGCCCTATTCCCCAACCACCCCGCGATGTCAGTCACAATAGATCTCACCTACCTACAGGCTTTTAAGTCACGCCCCTCTTCACCTCAACACCGTTTGCTCTTCTTTCCCTTCATCTTCTCTCAACTTTCTCTCTCTTGAGCTCAAGCGTGAACTCTTTGCTGATGATCCTGCTGTCGTTGGGAGGCTATCACTGGGAGTAAGGAGGTGACCTGCACATGGAGTGTGGAGCACCGTGACCACATGTAAGTGGGTCTAGCTTCTTCGCATCAATAATAGTAGGAAATGGGTTTTGAATATTGTTAGTGGGTTAATGTTGGGGTGAAAATTGTAAGTGTGAATGAGTTTGACTTGGGTTGAGAATGATAGCTGCGTGTCACTACGCCATGATTGTTTGAGCGATGGAAATGAACTTGGGGTTGTGAAAAGTTGTTGCATAGCTCTCTTGTAAGGATATTTTTATATGAATGAGATTTTATATGAGGTTTTATCTTAGTTAATAAAGTATTGAATGATCTTGAATGTGTAATAAGCTTGGTATTGAGATTTTCCAGAACTATGACTATTTTTGCGACGCACTTTTCGGTGGTCGAACGATGTCCAAATGAGCCAAAATCTGTCTAGAATGAGAGACATGCCTATCTATTTTATTTTAATTTTTACACCATCTTGAATCTATGCACGGTTTAAGAAGTACGCCCCTAGATATGTGCATGTGTCACTATCACTATGGCTGGAATTTTCCAGATACTGTTGCATGTATTGCATAGAGCCTTTGACCCACCTAATGACACCCAAATGTTTTCAAACTTTCGTCATTTGAAAGATCTCTGAGTAAACTTAATGTTTTATGTTTGAGAATTTCAAAAAATCCCCGAGGTTTGTGAGGTACGCCCTGAAATGCAGGGGCATGTTGCTGTGGTCGAAAATTTCTAGCAACTGTCATGTGACTCGTGTCAAGATTTTGATCCGTCAAATGATTTTCGAATGCGTTTAAACTATTTTCATTTTGAATATTATTGTGTGGGCTTGAAATTCCATGTTTTAATTATTTTATTATTCTCCCTAGATTGGGAGTTATGCCTTGAGAGGAGGGGTATGTCCATGCCACACAACACAATGACTTTCAAAATTGTGCCTGTTACATGGTTTTGCTCTCAACTCCGACCAAGTGTATTCAAATCACCTTCATGTGAGCTTTAAATAAATCTGTTTTAAAATCGGCTTCAAATCACACTAAAACCCGGCACTGCTCGACAATTGTACTCCTTTTTCTACAAGAAGGTCACAGTTATGGAGTTGATCAATATACTCTTTTTTCTCGAATCTTTCGCTGATCAATTAAGTGAAAGCGTGTTATGTGTGCAAATTGATATACATCTATGCTATAGCATAGTGTTCCTGTAATGATTGTCATATGTTAACTGTCATGGAGTTATGAGCACGTTGTTATACAACCATATAATGAGTGACGATATGATAACTGCTAATACCCTGTGATGGCTTTGTGATGCATGTAATTGCATGCGACCAAAGAGTATGAATGCTAATTGACGAAGTATAAGTGCCTTGAGATAACCCTTTTGATGAATGCCTCATGCAAGGAAGTATGGTGTATATGCCAGTTATAAAGTTATACTAACCGCTACGCAATGTGCTACCCACTGGTAATGGGACTGATGTGATTAGCGTTATGAGAAGTCCTTCTTTGTGTGTATTGCATGGTTAGGAGTGAGATTGAGGGGTGTCTCTTTCGAGAGTACTACAAGGCCTACTTATGTGATTGTGATTGACACCTGTTAGGTGCGTGCTTTGAGCATAGTGCATGGCCTGACCTAGTAATTATTACAGACTGCTTATGTGATTGATACTAGTTAAGTGCATGCTTTGCGCATATTGCATGACCTGACCTAATGATTGCTACAGATTGCTTATGTGATTGATAACGGTTAGGTGCGTGCTTTGAACATATTACATGACCTGACCCGGTGATTGTTACATACTGCTTATGTGATTGATACCAGTTTTGTGAAGATAAGAGCATACATTGTGAAATGTGTTCGGTTATGGATAAATGAATGATATTGTGAAGTGCATGACTATATGTTTCATGTTAGTGTTCGTTAACGGAGGGCTTTCTGGATTGCTACTTCTTATGATACTTATTATCTGCATGGTGAATTTGAATAATGATTATTGTATTGAGTGGATGAGAATTATGATACTTGAAATAATGATCATGATAGATTTACCAAGGAGATTTTTGATCTATGTGATGTTCATACTGTGATAGTTTATAAGTGAGAAATGTAGTTTATAATACCTAGATGTATCCATTGTTGATGCTTAGTATCTAGACTTACTTACTGGGCTGTATAGCTCATTCTATCATTTTTACCATCTTTGTAGAGCAATAGTCACTGATGAAAGAAGATTGGCCTAGTGGAAGCTGTTGGCGTTTGGGACTCGAAGCTGTCGATGATAATTTTTTTTTATTATGGGTTTTATGGACACATTTTCCCTAATTATTGTTTATTGTGGGTTGTGTGTACTATCGGGCCCTGATTCCTTGAACTGATTTGTAACGATTTTGATAAATAATATATAGTAGATTTTTGGAGTATGGTTTTCTATTTTTGCATTTAGAGTTGCTATTTTAGTTTTTCCAAGGTTTGCTTTGTTTACCGCATTATTAAACGATTGCGCCACTTTGACCTGTGATCTAGCTAAGTATAAACAATAAAAATTGTTCTCTAATTCATACGGGCTAGAACACTTACAGGCATTCAAAATTAAAACTTTATTCATTAAATAAATCCTAGTAAACCTGGAATCATCTTTTGCAATAAGTCATTTCAATTATTTACAATTCATATAAATATTAAATAAATCATAATAAACCTTGGATCATCTTTTGCAAGTCAACAATTCTTTACAATCCATATAAAAGCACAATGCATGAAGAATCAAGGAGTATGGAGCCATTAGAATTGTGAAATACTAGTCTTAGGTTACCCCTAAGGACTTTGTACATCCCACACTTGGTCTCCTCAAACAATGACAGATGTGATCTTCTGTTGGTTTTTGTCGCTATTTAAAGGCCTTACGATAACATGTAATAAAATTTTATAATAGTGTAATAACGAACTCTAGTGAGAGCGTAGTTTAGAGGAGCTGAAGCTGGCAATATTGACGTCAAGTGTAACGACCCAGACTTTTTCGATGAGAGAAAGTACGCATGACGGTGAAGAGAGAAGAAGAAAAGAAAGTGAGAAGAAGAAGAGAAAGTGTGCTACACCGCCGAGCCTGTGCATGACTCAATCATGCCACTTGCCTACTGCATATTGCCATAGCTGCCACCTGTCAAACTGCATGTCACTGAACTGCCACATAACAACCCCAAGCTGCCACCTCACACTTTTGGAGTACATAAGTCTCTCTCTCTTTCCCTCACGCCATGTTCTCACTCTTACAAGCCAATGCACTTAGCATTTGCAGCCCCCTTTTCTAACCTTTGTTGGAGCCCAAATTGAGGAGCTTGAGGACTGAGTCGTGGAAGAAAATTTGGGAACACCATTGCACAAACAAGGTAAGTGGGTGAACTATCTTGTAGGTCCTTAAGCATGGATTTAACATGTATTAAGTATAAGAATGAGCATGAGTAGATGCATGAATAATGGATGTATGTGTACACTGTGATACTATGATATCCAGCACTTTAGCTTGCCTTATGCCCAAAATGAGTATCAAATCTTCCATGATTTCCATGGAAAACCTGTGATTAAGTTCTTATATATATCTAATGGTAAATAAAAAGGTTTTATGTTAAGATGTAGAATGATTTGGGATTAATTGGTTGTTATTTTTTATAATGCTACAACTGCTCTGTAATTTTCAAAAAGGTTCGATACTTTTTTAATCTACTTTTAACCTATCAAATCAGGTTCAAATGACCTTACATAACTGCTATAGGAAAGATATCTAGGTCTACTAAAATATTTATGTTTCAATCTTGCTCATATTCTTTATGCATGAAGAGTTATGCTTCAAAATGTGCAAGTAGGTCACTGTTGACAGATTTAGTAAAATTTCAGAACTAATGTCTTTGTTGTCACGAAGTTTGACTAACCAAATAGAGTATGTTTTCTTTTAAATTACAGCCATTTGAAAGATCTATGAGTATTCTTGAAATCACATGCTGAACACATTTCAAAATTCCTCCTAGATTAAGAGTTATACAAATAGAATTATTTACGAAGATATGTCACTGTGGACAGATATCATAAAAATCAAGAACCATTACTTTGGTTGTCAGGAAATTTTGAATACCCAAATGGAATTGAAATGTTCTCAAACTGTCCTTGTTTGCAAGATACATGTTTTTACGCAAAATTTGGTTTATGAAACACTTCAAAATGCCTTATGGATTGAAAGTTAGAACTGTGCTAAGTACGACATGTCATTCTCCTAACTGCACAACAGGTTTCAAATGGGATGGCTCCTTTCTAATGAGATTTTGAAGGGCCAAATGGGGCCCAAATGCTTTCAAACCAATCCATTTGAAAGATACACATGTCTAGTGAAAATTTGGTTTTGTAATTATTTCCGAATTCCAAATGGATTGATCATTATGGCCCTGTTTGTGATAGGATGTCACTATCTGAAATTGCAAAAAAATAGGATGGTGTGATTCTATTATATGTGACTCTGTTATATGTGCCATTACAGTTCGTAATGGGTCCTCCATTGGTAGTGGATACTGTGATTATGTTATATGTGATTTTGTTATATATGCCATGACCGCTACATAATGGGTCCTTCATTGGTAATGAATACTGTGATTATGTTATATGTGCCATGACCGCTATGCAATGGGTCTGCCATTGGCAGTGGATACTGTGATTCTGTTATATGTGATTCTGTAATATGTGTGATGTCTGCTACGCAATGGGTCTTCCATTGGTAGTGGATACTGTGATTCTGTTATATGTGCCATGACCGTTACGTAAGAGATCCTCCATTGGTAGTGGATACTGTGATTCTGTTATATGTGATTCTGTTGTATGTACCATGACCACTACACAATGGGTCCTCCATTGGTAGTGGATAATGTGATTCTGTTATATGTGCCATGACCTCTACACAATGGGTCCTCCTTTGGTAGTGGATACTGTCATTCTGTTATATATGCTATGACCGCTACACAATGGGTCCTCCATTGGTAGTGGATACTGTGATTCTGTTATATGTGATTATGTTATATGTGCCATGACTGCTACGCAATGGGTCCTCCATTGGTAGTGGATACTGTGATTTTGTTATATGTGATTATGTTATATGTGCCACGACCACTGTGCAATGGGTCCTCCATTGGCAAGGGATACTGTGATTCTGTTATATGTGTCATGACTGCTGCATAATGGGTCCTCCATTGGTAGTGGATACTGTGATTCTGTTATATGCCATGATCGCTATGTAATGGGTCCTCCATTGGTAGTTGGATTTGTGATTCTGCTATAATGAAAACTTATATCTGTGATATGATCACTATGCAATGGGTCCCCCATTGGTAGTTAGGTATACTTTACCTCAACTTTTATCATATGAGTGGAGTCGAGGAGTGACTGTGAATAACAAGGTGGGTCACGCCCCCCAAATAGTTACGGGCACTACTCATTGGGCCCTTTAATGATAGTGTAACACCCTCTCTTGAAGGTGTAAGGAGAGGGCCATGTCTTACAAGGCCTCAGCCTATCGGAAACCCCAAAGCACACTGGGGATTCTGTGTGTGAGTGAGAACATTAAGAAATGTGACCTCCATTTGTCATTGCCCTCCCTCATGAATGAGGGTAGAAGTTCTAAGTTATGGGATTGACTTAGCCTAATCGATGCGGTTTCAACTTCGGGAGTAAATAGATATGTTCTACCTGTTTGACTTAATCATTCCATTTGAACATCCGACTTTAACTGTAATAAGCATAGATGTATCTGCCATCTTAAGAACAATGGATACTCTGATATCTAAATGTTACTATCTTTATATACAACAAATATATATATTCTGATGCACGATCCTACTCTATGATGCCTTGTTGAACCATAGACAATGTTATTATGTATATGCATGTAGGTGGGAATGCAAGGGCACTGATCTACTTACTGGGATTTTAGCTCATTCTTCTTATTTTCCCATCTGTGTAGAGTGATAACCGACCATCCTTGAGGGGCCAACTGGACAGTGGTGGTAAGTGGCTGAAGCTCGGGACTGATCAAGGAACTTTTTGATAGTAGGTATTGGGTGGCTGTGCCACAATGTTGTTTTGATGTAATACAGTCTTGTTTATGTCAGGCTGGTAGTGCCTTGGACAGAATTGTAAAGAACCTTTGGAGATTTTATATGTACTTAATGGTTTTAATTTGTGCGGTATTATGTGGCTTGATAAATGAGTTTTTATTTTCTTTCGTGGTTTTCTTTAATTCCACATTTCTAAACACGTGAGCCACTCCCACCTGAGTGACGTTCGCAACCTCTGATTGCGATCCCGCACTCTTTCGCCTACCGGCTAGTACGGTAGGGGTCAGGGGGCAGGGTCGTGCCAGTTATGGTATCAGAGTAGTTAGGAAAGGATTCTTGGCCTAAGAAGTTTTAGAAGTATCTTTGGAATAGTTTTGGGTAGATTAGTAAGTGAGTGTTTATATCTTAGGTTGAAGATGCCAAGGACGCGAGCCAATAATGCAAGCTCCAGTAATGAAAACACCGAGGCTCACGATGAATTTGTCAGAACCTTAGGGGCCATGACACAAATGATGAAAGAAGCAATGCCGGCCCCGTTTACCCCCACCGCTGACCTAAATGATAATAGTTTGATAGAGAAGCTTAGAAGGCTGGCTCCTCCGACTTTCTTGGGGCTTAGGGGAGTAGAGAAAGCAGAATGATGGAGAAGACAAGTAGAAAATATATTTGAGGTATTGCATTCTATGAATGAACAGAAGGTCAGGAGCATGTTTCAATTGTGGCAAGCCTGGCCACCTTATCAAAGACTGTTCGGTAAAGGGGTCAGAAAACCGACCGAAGGCTCAAGGTTGAGTATTTGCTCTCTCAGAATGAGAAGCCAAAGTGTCTGCCTCTATAATCCGAGGTATGCTATTTGTTTATGATATGGAAGCTAAAATTCTGATTGACCATGGATATTCACACTCTTTTGGTGCACCTCACTTTGCATGCCACATGAATGCTAGACCTGCACTTCTTGACTGGACTTTGCTAGTATGCACACCTATGGGGGAATATTTAGACACTGATATTGTTTATAAACACTGTGGAGTCTTGCTTGAAGGATGTGTCTTACTTATAGACTTGATATTGTTAGACATTCAAGATTTTGATGTTATTTTGGGCATGGACTGATAGTCCACATATTATGCTACAGTAAATTGCTATGATAAAATTGTAACCTTTAAAAACCCAAATCAGCCTGAGTTGAACTTTGTAGGCATTAAGGATGGTTCCCCTCTGCACCTTATTTTGGCCCTTCAGGCTTCTCAGCTGTTGGTCAAAAGATGTGTTGGGTTTTTGGCCTATGTAGTAGAGAATCAGGATGTCCAATCCAAGTTAGAAGAGATACTAGTGGTGAGGGAATATTTCAAAGTTTTTCTTGAGGAGTTGACCTCTTTGCCTTTAGTCAGGGAGGTAGAATTTGAGATAGATGTGGTTCTAGACACTGCTCCCATCTCTAAAGCCCCTTAAAGGATGGCCTCAGCTGAATTAAAGGAGCTAAAAGAAAAATTGCAAGAGTTGATGGAAAAGGGGTTCATTTGACCCAGTGTGTCACCTTGGGGTGCACCAGTCTTATTTGTGAAAAAGAAAGATGGGTCTTTAAGTCATTGTATAGACTATAGACAGTTGAACTAGGTCACTGTAAAGAATAAGTATCTCTCGCCTAGAATTGATGACCTTTTTGACTAACTTCAAGGGCCCAAGTGTTTTCTAAGATTGACCTTCGGTCAGGCTATCATCAACTACAGGTCAAGGAAGAAGATGTCCCTAAGACTGCATTCAAGACACGATATGGACACTATGAATTCTTGGTATTTTTGTTCAGGTTGACCAATGCTCCAGCTGTCTTTATCGATTTGATGAATAAAGCTTTTAGACCATTTCTGGATGATTTTGTGGTGGTCTTTATTGATTATATTTTGGTATATTCAAGGAATCTGGAAGAGCATGGGCAACACTTAAGAATGGTCCTTCGGACTCTAAAGACAGAGAAGTTATACGTTAAATTGCAAAAGAGTGAATTTTGGCTTTCGAGCATGGCCTTCCTTGGGCATGTTTTATCTAAGGACGGGGTCGCAGTCGACCCTTGTAAAAATGAAGTTATACTTCAGTGGGGAAGATCGACAAATGTGACTGAGGTCCGCAGTTTTCTAAGACTGACAGTATATTATAGGTGCTTCGTACAAGGATTATCAAAGATAGCGCTCCCCCTGACTCGCCTAACTTAGAAAGAAGTGAAGTTTGTGTGGATAGATGATTGTGAAATAAGTTTTCAAGAACTGAAAAAGAGACTGACTATAGCCCCACTACTGGCCTTACCTAAAGGGAACAAGGATTTTGTGGTCTATATTGATGCCTCTCATAAAGGGCTTGGATTTGTGCTGATGCAGTGAGAAAAAGTCATAGCGTATGCCTCCAAACAGTTAAAGCCGTAGGAGAAAAATTACCCAACTCATGACTTGGAACTCTCGGCTGTAGTGTTTGCCTTGAAAATATTGAGACATTACCCTTATGGGGCCCAGTTCAAGATATATACAGATCACAAGAGCCTCAAGTATCTATTTTCTCAACAGGAGTTAAACATGAGGCAAAGAAGATGGATGGACCTACTGAATGATTATGAATGTACCATCAAATTACAAATCGAGCAAAACTAATGTAGTAGCAGATGCTGTGAGCCGAAAGCCCATGGTATCAATGGCACATCTGATGGTTCGAGAGATGAAACTATTAGAAGATGCAGTGGAGTGGCACCCAACCCTATCCCTTAGTGATGGGGTAAGAATGACTGCTTGTATGAGGATGTACCCCCAAATCTTTCAACAGATTTGAATGGCACAAAAGGAAGATCCCCCAACTCATGAAAATCCTAGAAGAAATAAATCTGGAAAGAAATGATGATTTATTTGTGAGCAGTGATGATCTGTTAAGATTTAAAGATTGGGTATGTGTTCCGAATGATGAGAGTGTGAAGCGAGCTATTTTGGAGGAAGCACACAACTCCCGTTATACTGTACACCCAGAGAGTACTAAGATGTATTAGGACCTGAAGAAGACTTTCTGGTGAAATGATATGAAAAAGGAAGTGGCACAGTTTGTCTCTATGTGCTTGACGTGTCAACAAGTAAAAACTGAACATCAGAAACCCATCTGATTGTTACAACCCTTGCCCGTGCCAGAGTGGAAATGAGAACACATCACTATGGATTTTGTCTCTGGATTGCCTAGAACAGGTGTTGGGCATGATAGCATTTGGGTCATTGTGGACCGACTAGCTAAGCTGCTCACTTCTTACCGATTTGCACAACTTATACTTCGAATAAATTGGCCCAGTTATACATTCAAGAAATTGTAAGGTTGCACAGAATACTTGTCAGCATCATGTCCGACAGGGACACTAGGTTTACTTCAAGATTTTGGAATAGTCTGCAATCAGCTTTAGGGGCACGACTCATTTTTAGCACTGCTTTCCACCCCCAGACTGATGGGCAGTCAGAAAGGACTATTGAAACCCTGGAGGACATGTTAAGGGCTTGTGTTACTGATATCAAAGGAAGCTAGGATGACCATTTGCTTATGACAGAATTTGCTTAAAACAACACCTTCCAAGCCTGATGCCTTATATGGGAGGAAGCGTAGATCACCTATATGTTGAGATGAGGTTAGTGAAAGGAGGCTGTTAGGGCCAGAAATTATTCAAGCAACCTCAAACAAAATTTCCTTGATTCGAGAGAGACTCAAGACTCCTTAGAGTCGACAGAAGAGTTATGCTGATAATTGAAGGACGGACCTCGAGTTTGACGTGGGTGATCGAATTTTCTTAAAGGTATCGCCAACTAAAGGTATTATGAGATTCAGAAAGAAAGGAAACTTGAGCCCACTATTTATTGGACCTTTCGAAATTCTGGAAGGAGTTGGGAATATGGCTTATTCACTTGCCCTACCACTTGAGTTGACGAATATTCATGACGTATTTCATGTGTCACTATTAAGGAAATATCAGCCGTACCCGTCCCATGTTCTGAGTTTTGAAACAATTCCAATAAGAAAAGACTTGACTTATATTGAATGACCTATTGAAATATTGGATAAGAGAGTGCAGGTGTTACATAATAAAGAAATTCCTCTGGTCGCGATCCCGCACTCTGTTGCCCTCCGACTGGTAAGGTAGGGGTCAGGGTGCGGGGCCGTGACAGTTATGGTATCACTCCAAGGAATTCCTCGGGTTTGTGTGTTATGGCAGTATCACTCAAAGGAAGAATCGATATGGGAATGAGAAGATGAAATCCGAGATAAGTAACCCCAATTATTTGACTAACTAATCCTATTTAATGGGGGATGATGTAACGACCCAGAATTTCCCGAAAAGAGAAAGTGCTCACAATGGTGAGAGAGTGCGCACGATGGTGAAGAGAGAAGCAGAAGAGATAGTTCGCACGGTGGTGAGAGAGTGTGCACAATGGTGAAGAAAGAAGAAGAAGAGAAAGTGCGCATGATGGTGAAGAGAGAAGAACAGGAGAAAGTGAGCACGACGGTGAGAGAGTGCGCACGATGGTGAAGAGAGAAGAAGAAGAGAAAGTGCGCATGGCGTTGAGAGTGTGCACAACGGTGAAGAGAGAAGAAGAAGAAAAAGTGCGCACGGCGGTGAGAGTGAGACCTGTATGGCAGAACACATGGAAGAAGAGATGCTTAGCGACATGTGTGTGGTAAGGGCCTAGCACCGTTTGGGAAGAAATAAAAGAATGATGCGCTAAAAAAAAGAGTAACGTTGCACGTGAAGTGGGGTATCACTGCTTGTGAAGTGGGGTACCGCCGCCCGTGAATGAGAGTAACGCCGCACGTGTAAGGGACTATTGCCAGGCGAGAAGAGAAGGCAACGTAGTGAGTAAAAAGAAGATGTGATCATTGACAATGTCGCACATGTTAGCGCCGCACATGTTAGTACCGCACATGTCATCTATAGTGACCTTTACCTACCTTGAATACTTTAACCATTTTCTCTTCCTCTCCACTGCAATTCCTTTTCTTTCCCTCACTTACTCTCTCTCTCTCTCTCTCTTTAGAACCAGACCAACTGTCCTTGGAGGAAAACATTCTTGGAGCTCGAGGTACCCTGCAAGTGGGAGGTTGAAGGCACCGTGAGCATCGGTAAGTGGGTTTAGGGTTCATGCATCAATTAACTTGTTAGTAACAGATTTCAAGGATTAAAGATGAAGAAAACAATGGAATAAAGAGTATGAATGTAGTTAAATAAAAATGAGATTGAATGATTGTTGTAGTTTTGCCAATGAACTTGTTGAGTTTATGTAGTAGTCCACTTGGAAAATTTGTTTAACGTGAATAAGGATTCGCATCAAATCTTATCTTGGTTTATGAAATTTTGCATTCTAATTGAAGCATGCTAAACTTTAAAAGTACGTTTCCAAGAATTGTGAGGGTTTTTGCACCGAATCTTTCGGCGACCAAACGATGTCAAATGGGCTCAAACAGATCTCGAATGAGAAATATGTTTGTCTATTATACCATGGTAAAACCTTGCATAGATTTAGAGTTATGCCCAAGTGTGGGAGTAAACCACTACCACTGTTACAATAGATGGAAGTTTCAGCCATTTGTCACTCACTTTGCATTGTAACACCGTGCGTGTATTGCCACTCGTGCAACACCGTGCATGTATTGCCGCTTTGCAACGCCACACGCTTATTTTCGCTTGTGCAACGCCATACATGTATTGCTGCTTGTGCAATGCCATGCGTGTATTGCTTCTTGTGTAACACCGTGCATGTATTACTGCTTGTGCAATGTCGCACGTGTATTGCCGCTTGTGCAACATGGTGCGTGTAATGCCGCTTGTGCAATGACGAAAATGATAAATTTCATGTGATGAATATTAATTGCCATCATGTTTTGTGAAGGATACTATGCAGCTATGCGTTATGTGAAAATTGGTGAATGACCTACTACTGTGATAGTTCCATGACGTATGTTACATGACAAGTGCCATAATTCTAAGCGTAAATGCAACATGATAGCTCATATAATGGGTATTACGTGATAGATGTCATATTGTTATGTGAATGATGGATAGTTCTGAGTGAGACTCATATTTTGCATAATGAGAATTGAATTATCTGTCATAAGGTACTAATTCGGCATGAATGAATTGAATGCTTGAATGTAATATGATGCCATAATCATGACCACTATGCAATGGGATACCCATTGGTAGTGAGTACTGTTCTATTATAATACTGATACTGACTATTACGCAATGGGATACACATCGGTAGTGGATACTGATACATTGAGAATATGTCCCCTAACTTGGTGAATGATAGGATGGAGTTAAGGGAAGTAAAATGGGAGGGTCATCCCCCCCAAAGATTCATGAAATGAGACTAGTAACTGATGCCTTGCAAGGTAAGTGCCTATCGAAAACCCCAATGCGCTCAGAGGACCGTGTGTGTGAGTATAAGAGCATTATGAAGTGGATTTACCCACTTGTCATTGCCCTCCCGCCAGAGAGGTTGTTGAGGTACTAAGCAATGGGATTGGCTTACCCTAAGGGGTAGGGCCTCTACTTCGGGAGTAGGTGAACTAAGGAGTGTGTAGGTAATGATTGAATTATGATTGTGAAATGTTGACAATTGTAATGGTGGAATGATAAATGACATTGAATACGATGCTTGATATTGATGTTCTGTTCTGATTTCTGACATTTACGACCGCTGTATTAAGACTTTTCATAATTGGAAGAACTGTTTAGGATGCATGAATAAACTCACTAATGATGCAAGACACTTAGATCAATTTATTGGGCTTTATAACTAATCCCATTATATCTGCCATCTTGTAGATTGATAGCAAGCAGGTCAAAGGTCCGAAGTGAGAGGTTCACGATTGGAAGTTGGGGTTGTGCTCTGCTAAGAAGGAATTTTGATACTGTATGTAATTGGGTAGTTAGTCCTGAATTTTGTTTATTTTGAAAAGATGTACGTTTGGGCTTGGTTGCCCTAGACGTAAGTGTAATATTTTTTGGAAGAAGTGTTATGTATTGCATTTTTAATGATGAATGGATTTCTCGAAATTTTAAATGTTTATTTGCATTTGGAATCATTGATTTAGGTCTTTACTATGGTTTGCTTTGATTACTGATATAACGACATTGAGTCAACCCTGACCTAAGTGACATGCGCTACCTCTGGACCACAAACCCGCTCTCGATCATCCTCCTTTGAGTACGGAATTGGGGTCGGGGGCGGGGTCATGATAGTTATGGTATCAGAGCAGCCAAGATAGGATCTTTGGCCTAGGGGGATTTTAGAAGAGTCCTTACGATAGTTTTAGGATAGACCAGTGACTGGGTGCTCCTGTGTTGGGTTGAAGATGCAGATGGCTCATACCAACAATGTGAGTTCCAGCAATGAGAACACCGAAACACTTGGTGAGTTTTATAGGACTCCGGGGGTAATGATGCCAATGATGAAGGAGTCGATGCCATCTCTGTCTGCACCTACCCTAGAGCAAAACGACAGTGACCTGATAGAAAGATTTAGAAGGCTGAAGGCTGAGAGGTGGAAGAGATAGATAGAAAAGATTATAGAGGTGCTGCACTACTCAGATGGGTAGAAGGTTAGCTTGGGACAACTTCTTGACAGCATTCGACGAGAAGTACTTCCCAGTCTCCATCAGGGAGAGGAAGGAAGTAGAAGTTTTTGACCTTCTGTAAGGGGGCATGACAGTGGAGCAGTACGCCGTTAAGTTTGCGGAGGTGTCTAGACACACACCTCACATTATCAACATCGAGGCACGGAAGACAACCAAATTTGAGAGGGGCCTTCAGGCGGACATTAGAGGGAGAGTGCTGTCGACCAATTTGAAGTCGTACTCCGCCTTAGTAGACCTGGCCCTAAAGATTGAAAGGGTTCGTGAAGACCACAAATCAAGGAAGGAAGGAAAGATGAAGGCCGTACCATCGAGAAAGTTTGGGAAGAAGCACCGACAATTCCCAAGAAGGGATGTTAGAGGAGGGCCTTACTAGCATGGCCAGAGGGCCCAGAGAAGTTTTTTGGGCAACAGAGAGAATGATTGACACCCGTTCTGCCCTCAATGTTGAAAGGATAACCATACTGCTGCCAAGTGTTACCAGAAGCGGAACGTATGCCTCCGGTGTGGCAGACCCGGTCACTTGGTTAAGGATTGCCCTACGGTAAAGGTAGAGGATCGACCGAAGACACAAGGGCTAGTGTTTGCCCTCACTGAACAAGAAGCTAAGGCGTCTACCTTGGTGATAGAGGTACGCTCTCTATTTGTGGAATTAAAGCTAGAGCTCTGATTGATCCTGGTTCCTCTCACTCTTTTGTTGCACCTCGGTTTGCGTACTATATAAATGTTGAACCTACATGTCTTGATTATACATTGGTATAGTGCACGCCTGTAGGGGATTCTATGGAAACTGATAGAGTGTATAAACAATGTGGAATTACACCTGATATGTGTTACCTGCCCGTAGATTTGATCCTCGTAGAGATTTAGGATTTTGATGTTATTCTGGGCATGGATTGGTTGTAAACACACCATGCCACCGTCCATTTCCATGAGAAGATGGTAACCTTTAAACACCCTGACCAAGCTGAGCTACACTTTGAGGGTACCGGGGATACTCCCCCTCTGCACTTCACCTCTGCTCTTCGGCCCTCTCGTCTCCTCACTAAGAGATGTGAAGGCCATCTGGCCTATGTGGTTGAAAATTGGGACGTTCAGATGCAGCTAGAAGGGATACCAGTAGTGAGAGAATACCCCAAGGTCTTCCCGGAAGAGTTGCCATCCCTACCGCCAATAAGGGAGGTTGACTTTGAGATAGATGTAGTCCTTGGCATTGTTCCCATTTCTAAAGCCCCATATAGAATGGCTCCAACAGAGTTGAAGGAGTTGAAAGAGCAGTTACGGGGATTAACGTAGATATCTTTCCAATGGTAGTGATTTAAGGTCATTTAGACTACATTTGGTAGGTCAAAATTAGATTACAAAAACATAGAACCTTCTTAGAAATTACAGTGCAGTTGTAGCATTATAAAAAATGACAACCAATTAATCCCAAATTATGCTACATCTTAACATAAAACCTTTTTATTGATCATTAGATAAATATAAGCACTTAATCACAGGTTTTCATGGAAATCAAGAAAGATTTGATACTAATTTTGGACATGCAAAGGCAAGCTAAAGTGCTAGAAATCATGGTACAACAGTGTACATATACATCCATCATTCATGCATCTACTCATGCTTATTCTTAAACTTTATTCGTGCTAAATCCATGCTTAAGGACCTACAAGATAGTTGACCCACTTACCTTGTGTGTGCAATGGTGTTTCCAGATTTCCTCCCACAACTCACTCCTCAAGCTCCTCAATTTCATGTTTGAATCTTGCTCAAATTCTTTATGCATGAAGAGTTATGCTTCAAAATGTGCAAGTAGGTCACTGTTGACAGATTTAGTAAAATTTCATAACTGATGTCTCTGTTGTCACTAATTTTGACTGACCAAATGGAATCCGTTTTCTTTTAAATCACTACCATTTTGAAAGATCTAAGAGTATTCTTGAAATCACATATTGAACAAATTTTGAAATTTCTTCTCGATTGAGATTTATACAATTGTTGTGAAGATATGTCACTATGGACAAATATTATAAAAATAAAAAACCATTACTTTGGTTGTCACGAACTTTTGAATGTCTAAATGGAATCCAAATATTCTCAAACTGTCCTTGTTTGAAAGATACATATTTTTTCTTGAATTTTAGTTTTTGAAACACTTCAAAATTCCTTATAGATTGAAAGCAATAAATGTGCTAAGTGGCACATGTCACTGTCCCAACTGCACAACTGGTTTCAGACAGGATGCCTCCACTCTAATGAGATTTTGAATGGCCAAACAGAGCCCAAACTCTTTCAAACCACCCCTATTTGAAAGATACACATGTCTAGTGAAAATTTTGTTTTGGAACCATTTTTGAATTCCAAATGGATTGAGCATTATGACCTTGTTTGTGATAGGACATCACTATCTGAAATTGCAGAAAAATAGGATACTGTGATTCTGTTATATGTGACTCTGTTATATGTACCATGACCGCTATGAAATGAGTCCTCTATTAGTAGTGGATACTGTGATTCTGTTATATGTGAATCTGTTATATGCGTCATGACGGCTACGCAATGGGTCCTCCATTGGTAGTGAATATTGTGATTATGTTATATGTGATTTTGTTATATGTGCCATGACCGCTATGCAATGGGTCCTCCATTGGTAGTGGATATTGTGATTTTGTTATATGTGTCATGACCGCTACTCAATGGGTCTGCCATTGATAGTGGGTACTGTGATTCTGTTATATGTTCTATGACCGCTATGCAATGGGTCCTCCATTGGTAGTGGATATTGTGATTCTGCTATATGTGCCATGACCGCTACTTAATGGGTCAACCATTGGTAGTGGATACTGTGATTTTGTTATATGTGCCATGACCGCTACGTAATGGGTCCTCCATTGGTAGTAGATATTATGATTCTATTATAAGTGATTCTGTTATATGTGTCATGACTGCTACGCAATGCGTCCTCCATTGGTAGTGGATACTGTGATTCTGTTATATGTGCCATGACCGCTACGTAATGGGTCCTCCATTGGTAGTGGATACTATGATTCTGTTATATGTGCCATGAACGCTATGCAATGGGTCCTCCATTGGTAGTGGATACTATGATTTTGTTATATGTGATTCTGTTATATGTGCCATGACCGCTACGCAATGGGTCCTCCATTGGTAATGGATACTATGATTCTGTTCTACGTGCCATGACCGCTACACAATGGGTCCTACATTGGTAGTAGATACTGTGATTCTGTTATATGTGATTCGGTTATATGTGCCATGATCGATACGTAATGGGTCCTCCTTTGGTATTGGTTATTGTGATTTTGTTATATGTGAGTCTGTTATGTGTGCTCTGACCGCTACACAATGGGTCCTCCATTGGTATTTGGATTTATGATTCTGCTATACTGAAAGCTAATATCTGTGATATGATCACTACGTAATGGGTCCCCCATTGGTAGTTGGGTATACTATACCTCACTCTTATGATAGGAGTGGAGTCGAGGGGTGACTGTGAATAATAGAGTGGGTCGCACCCCCAAATTGTTATGGGCACTACGCATTGGGCCCTCTAATGGTAGTGTAACGCCCTCTCGTCGGAAGGCGTAAGGAGATGGTCGTGTCTTGCAAGGCCTCAGCCTATCGAAAACCTCAAAGCACGTTGGGGATTGTGTGAGTGAGTGAGGACATTACAAATTGGGACCTCCATTTTTCATTGTCCTCCCTTCTAAATGAGGGTAGAAGTTCCAAGCTAAAGGATTGACTTAGCCTATTCGATGTGGCTTCCACTTCAGAAGTAAATGGATATGTTTTTCCTATCTGACTTAGCCATTTCATGTGAACATCTGACTTTAACTGTAATAAGCATAGATGTATCTATCATTTCAAGAACAATGGATATTCTGATATCTGAATGTTACTCTCTTTATGTACGACAAATATATATATTATGATGCACGATCCTACTATGTGATGCCAATATGATTTCTGTTGAACTATAGACCATGTTATTATGTATATGCATGTAGGTGGGAATGCAAGGGCACTGATCTACTTACTGGGATTTTTGCTCATTCTTCTTATTTTCCCATCTGTGTAGAGTGATAACCAACCATCCTTAAGGGGGCAACTAGACAGTGGTGGCAGGCTGCTGAAGCTCGAGACTGATCAAGGAACGTTTGATAGTAGGTGTCGGGTGGCTATGCCACATTGTTGTTTTGATGTAATATTGTCTTATTTATGTCAAGACGGTAGTGTCTTGGACATAAAATTAAAGAACCTTTGGAGATTTTATGTGTACTTAATTATTTTAATTTGTGCGATATTATGTGGCTTGATGAATGAGTTTCTATTTTCTTTCGTGGTTTTCTTTGATTCCGCATTTCAAAATGCATTGAGCCACTCCCACCTGAGTGACGTTCGCAACTGGTCACGATCCCACACTCTTTCGCCCTCTGACTGGTACGGTAGGGGTCAGAGGACGGGGTCGTGACACCAATTCTCAAACTAGGCTCTAAGAGCTTGATCGAGTTAAGTTCTAAAACCTTTTGACACTTGAACATAGAGAATATTTGATAAAGATTTGTAGGGTTACCCCATGATGACGTTGGAGAGTGGCCCATGGTAGTTGACCAAGGGACTTAGTGATTTTTGTGTATGTGATTGGTAGGCCATAGGGGACAATGGCCAAATCCTCATATTGACCACACACAACATGTATATATGATAGTTATATTAGGAAGTAGACATCATTGAGGGTGTTATATGTATACATATGAGAAATAATCCTCATGCACAAATTGCGATGAATTTGCACAGGTCTGTTTGACCTAAGTTTGTTTTTAGGGGGAACCTTTAGTCCATTAACTAAGATTGTATTCTCATCACCTATTAGCTAGATTTGATAGTCCAATTATGAACACCTGCAGTCAACTGTAGGTCATGGGAACTACTGGGTCAGTTTGAGAAAATGAGTGTGAGACATAGTCATTAGTAGAGATGGAGTGCTTTAGTATTTTCACATTTTTCTTAACGAAGTTGGATCCGATTCCCATCGAATTAAAAGTTAAAATTATTAATTATATTTTAACTGATTTTTAGGATGTTAAAATAAATTTTTAGAAGTCACTGGATATTTTATTTTATCAAAGATTGATTTTTAAATTGGCTAAAACTGAAATTTTATGTATTCAAATATGTAAAGAAGAAAATAAAATAGTTAAGTGTTTCTAAAAATCATTTAACTTTGTTTTGAACACATTTTTCAGCACCTTGGTCCATGATGTGGAAAAAAGAGGAAGCAGGTAAATAAATCCTCAACATAAAGAGGAAATTTTGATAGTCTCAGAATGGCCCCAGAACTGGTCAAGATCTTCCTAAGCACTTCAAAAGGGCAGCTACTATGTTTCATCCTAATCAAACATGTTTAAGGCAGTGAGCACAAAGAAACAATTTCGACAGAATCGGCCTCTAGCACCCTAAATTGGACTTTGTAGCTAGAACTATATTTTCGGCACGTCAAACAACTATGGGACCACAACCATTGGATTCGGCATGGTTGAAAGGTCAAGTTTTAGCTTAATCGGGTACTCCAGGACAAAGTTATGGGTAAAATACGAAAAAAGGGTAGGCCACACACTATTCCCATGTGGCCACCCTGCACCCAAACACCATTAAAGGTGGCTGTTTTCAAAGTCATGGGCAGTGACTTTCAGGGCCTATATGTCACTTACTCCAAGCTGGATCGTGCTCAAATTTTGTGAGCATGTTCGTCTCATCGAGACGAGCATTTTGATAGGTGGTACGCCTCGTGACGATGCCTGTGCAAGGAGAAAAACTAGAGAGAAGTTGTTGATCCGTAAAGAAAGTTACAAAAAATTTAACAACAGCACGCCTCGCTCCGTCGGCCAAATCACGATGCTCACATACCCGATCAATGCGAAGCCAATTTCATTATGTGCGTAAGATCCAAGGCTAGCTCTGGTCCGAACCTCACGTATGATAAATGGTTGGATTTCACACATGGCGATGTCGAAACTACTGTAAATTTCGGCTGATGGATTTCAAGATTTCGGTCAAAAACTCAAGAAAACAATCATTTGTCGATCAAACGGGCATCAGAGCAACGCCGGATCAGTCGTGGAAGATCATGCAAGTTCTTGAGCAGCAACAGGGACTGTTCTGGAATTCTACACATTATTAGGCAGAGGAAAAACAACCCTTTTGTACCCATTTTAAGAATTTCTTTTAATTCAATTAAATTATAATTATCTTCAATTTTAGGTAGTTTTTTGGCATCCACCCATGTTTGGGCCCAATTCTATATAAACATGTAAAGGTAAATTGTAAAAAAGGGTAAGAGTTCATTCTTCATCATTTCAATAAAATTCTCAATTCTGGCTTAAGCTCGTGAGTGCATCTGGGTGCGAGAGAGAGGAGAGAGAAAAAAAGGGTCGGTACCCCTCGATAAGTTAACTTTCTCTATCCTCCACTCTTTCTCTCTCCTCTTTTCTCTTTTCTCTTTTCTCGTCTCTATCTCTTTTTCTCTCTCCTCTCATTTTTCCCTCTCCTCTCCTCTTTGTCTCTTCCCTCCTCTTTCCCTCTCCTTTTTTCTCTCTTTCTCCTCTTTTCTCTCTCACCTTCTTTTCCCATCTCTATCTCTTCTTTCTCTCTCATCTCTCCCTCTCTTTCCTGCTTGCATCTTTATCTCTTTCTCCCTTTTCCTCCTCTGGTATCTCATATCTCTCTTTCTTTGCTCCTCTTTCTCCATTCATGCATGGCGGACCTATCGTTTGGTGTGATGCCTTACTGCTCCTGAGACATGATTAGTGAGTCAGGCCTTAGCCCAAAACTTTAGTCTTTTGGTTTCCTTCCTTGAAGAGGTGTTGCTCGCCTGGCCCCATAAGTTTAAAGTTGTGGCAACCATCTTTGATGTTTGACACATGAATTGTAACTCCAGAGTGAAAACACCAAGATTCACCCTCAGAGTCAGCTAGCATTCTCTTAAAGCCTACACATGCATAGACCCTATTACTGGTATTGTTTTTATTAAACCAACAGTTCTTTACAATGTGACCGACCTTCTTGCAAAAAAAACATAGCCTCTTCTCTTTTTTATCCTTATTATTTTCTTATTCTATCTCTCCCCTTCTCTTTTCTTCATTCTTCCTTTTATTATTGAATTTATCTTGGCCCTTGTTTGGTTTGAAATAGGGTCTAGAGTTTACCATGTGCACTAAATCTTTCGGTGCTAGTGCATCGCGCACATTCTTTCTCTCCTCTTCAGCTTTAGTAAGGTCACAAGCTCCTCTAACCTTGAAGCAGTCTCTCTAGTAGCAAGAGAGGGCACAAATACCACCCATGATGTGGGAAAATAAGGTAAACCACATGCATAGGTTCATTCGGTCGCATGTCGATTACCTCCAATTCACAAACCAAGGCTCTGAAAATGTGCACATGCTCTACTATCTTCCCACCTTCGGGCATCTTTAAATTGTTGCATCTTTTCATGATAAGAGTCTTTCTCACAAGTGACGGATCAAAAAATTCTTTCTCGAGCCTTTCATGCATTCTATTTGCGGTCTAGATGGTCTCGTACTCTGATGGGTACAAGTTGTCATAGCGACAAGCCTTATAAGTATATTATTGCGCTCCCACTCAGCACAGGAATCTCTTGTAAGATAATATGTTTTCCCTTTAGGATGAGATAGTCGAGCGTCAGTGAGGATATTATGCAAAGATTCATTATAGAATACATAGCCACTTTCGCTCTTCCGTGAGGCATAATTTGTTTAATCGAATCTCTAGGTCTTTAAAATTTCTGCAATAAATTTTTTTTTTTTCGTGTTTTCTTGACCTAAAAATTTCAAAAATAATAAAGAAAATAAAATAATAGTAATAAGAAATCCTTGCTCCGATACTAATGAAAGTGGACAATATGAACTAGCACGGTCTATGTGTTTATAGCGCAGAATCGAGTGATCTAACAATGTAGATCACTCTGATCTAACACTTTAAACAGATAAAAATGAAATGAAAAAAGCAATGGTAGAGAAAGTGGGAACAATCGAATTCAGATATGCGATCAAATCTGCTAAAAAACGAGTAGATCTTCTCTCAGATCGGTGCTGGAGCCAGCATGATCCAAAGCAAGTGATATGAGAACAGTTAAAGCAGAAAAGGAAGAAGAGAAGAGAAATTATCAGACCGGGCCGGTTGGCCAGAGATTCTCGAGCCCTCGAGGGCTCACCCCTTTCAGAACCGGTTCCTTTTGCCCTTCTGATTGACTATTTATCAGAAAATCTCTATGGTAGTTGGGTGCTTGTTCCCTAATGATAGTGTAAATCTAGGGTTTCTCTCAGGGAAGGTCTCTCTACTCTCAGGTAGTCTAGGGTTATATATCTCATATTTATCTTTTCTGCTTCTCCTAGGGTTTCTCTTCCATCCTAAAGTTTCTAAAAGTCTTGTCCCTCTTCAATTTCTAACTCTCTCTCTCCCTTTTATGGTCCTCTAAATGGCTTGATATGAGCGAGGGATTTCTTGTGGCAGAGTTATTCCGTAACCAACAAAGCCTTCCGTCAAACCAATCTTTTAATTTTTAAAATTTGGATTTGACCAACGCAGATAGTATCATGCGGCCAAATCACCCAAAATATAATCACAAAACGTAAAAAAAATACTCAAAAAATGCTTGGGTCAAACACAACTGAGCGACACAGGTAGTGACTCCCAGGCGACACGCCTAGCTCAGATCCAACGATTCTAAAACCATTTTTTTATTGGTACTTGTAAAGATGTGTCTTGTGAAGCTCTCAGAAAACATTTGAGTCAAAACAGAGTGTTTTATTATTTTTAATGATTTTTTCCTTAAAAAAGTGTGTTTACTGAATTTCGGGTCAAAACAGGCATCTACTGGGTTCTGGGCTGGCATAATGGTCCCGGCTCACAGGGTAAGTTGTGTGACCTATGGATTTTGGATTTACTAGGCCAATTTGATCCTAAGGGTCTGAGAAAACCACATAACTTGCCAGATTTAAGTGGCGTGTCTACACTATGTAGTTAAAATTTTTCTTTTACGATACCAGTTAGAACACTTATATATGTCTAAGAATTACAATAAAAACTTGAATAAATGAAGGAAAAAAAATATGGATTCTCAGTTGCTACCACTCTTCAAAACCTTACACAATCAAAATTACATCAATTGAGATTGGGAGCAAAAAAATACAAGGAGCAAAAAAATACAAGAAGCATAAAACAAGACAATGTATCTAAAGATAACCTCTAAATGGAATTTGCTACATAAAAGCATGCACAGGAAGATGGGATCTTTCTTCTCCAACTATGTGGGGCATGCTCCTTTTTCTTATAGAGTGCTCTAGACTAAGGGTATGTTGAAATGACCCCCATTGAGATGTTTAATTGTAGTATTGCTAGGGTTAAGGTTTTAGGGTTATGGAGATTCGATCCAAATCATTAATCATAGTTAACATGTGGGGTCAAAGATTTTAATCATATAATCTATAGATCAGCCATCATGATCTAGTGAAAGGTCCTAAAATCTTATCCCTCAGTTTCTTTAATCGAATCCCATCAAATATCTTATGTAGAGAAATATATTATCGATTTTGTTTTACTTTCAAGCAATATACATATTCCTTTTTTGAAATCAATTCATGTTTTTCACAAAACATCCCATTTCACATTTTAAATCAATTATGTGGCTTATTGCACAAGCCACTTCCGTATGGGGTGCCCTACTTATGCAGTTTATACTATGCCCCATGCCCCAATAATGGTGGGCCTAATATGGTAGGCCCTAATGTATTATGGGACCCCATTATATTAAACAATTTTTACATAAAGTTGGTTAGATGCCTCGATCTCGCTTTCTCGGGAACCTTGCTAGAAAACAAGGCCAGGTGGACCAACCGATGAGAGAGGAATTTAAATTAGGTTCAGGACTTCCTCGGGCTGGCTAGCGTGGACGCCCTCTTAGATCACGAAGAAAGCCCCCAGTCTTAAAACTGGTTCGGAATCGCCTCCCTTGGCTTGTATTCTCCTTTTTCTGCAATTACACACATATGGAAAATGTTATAAGACAAGTGGGTCAAGGGACCCCACCTTCCTTTGGTGAATATACACAGGCGTGCACATTCAAAAAGAGGAAGAGAATGGAGGATGAAGATTTGAGTGAGAAGAATTTGATCTAGTGGTGAGACTGATACAGTGACCTGACAAGTAGGTAATTGACCTGTCATGATAGTAAAACGGGTTTGGTAGCTCAGACCGGCTCAATAGAGTTACTACTAGATGACTGTACTAAATACTGACTAGCTAGACACAATGGCTTGTCTCAACCCTTCTTTGTCAAACGAGTGAGTAAGAGAAAGAAAGAAAAAGAACAGAGAGGGAGAAGAGAGGAAGACGAAGAGAAGAAGATAAAACAGAAGAAAAAAAGAGTATGAGAGAAAACCATGAGAGGAGAAGAGGAAAGAAAAGAAAGGAAAGGAGGAGGAGAACACAGGAATGAGAGGAGTGAGAAAACTCAGACGACGATGGCTTCCACCGTCTGTGAAATAAAGAAAGAAGAGAAATAAAGAATGCTAGCAGCAATGGGCTTGTGCTAGTTGTCAGAAAAAGAGGAGAAGGAAAACTCAGATGGCGATGGCTTCCAGCGGCTGTGAAAGAAGGGAAGAAAGAGAGAGAAACACAGGTGGCGATAGGCTGGGTTCTATGTATTAGAAATGAAGAATGAGAAAACTATGGTTCTAAAACAAACACATTGTGCTCTTGAAATGAGGAAGTGTTTGGTAGCGGTCCCTAAGTTGGCTAAGGCTGGGTATGTCACCATCTTCTCTATTAATAAGATGACAGTCAAGAACTGTGGTGAAACTATTATGACAGAACTCCTCAAGAACGAACTCTTTATTATTGAAATGAAAGAAGAAGTTGCTTATGTCTCATATCCTACTCATGAGAATGGTGCTTATTTATAGCACATGCATTTAGGGTACATAAGTTACAAAAGAATAAAAATATTTAGGAAAGATGGTCGTTTAGAAAATTACAATGGGGATTTATCCAAGTGTGTGAATCGTGTGTGCAAGGAAAAATGATAAGGAAAACATCTACCAGGGTACAAAGAGCTTTTAATAGTTTAGAAATCATCCCTAGAGATATATGTGGTCCTATGAATGTGGCAACTAAAAACCGTAAAAGATACTTTATCACTTTCATTGACAACCACTCGGGATATGGCCATATTTACGTATTGCACTCAAAATACAAAGCCACCCAAAATCCAAAGCCCTAGACCGATATAGGGAGTTCAAAGCCGAGGTAGAGAATCAAACCAACAAAAAGATAAAAGTCCTTAAAACCGATAGGGGTGGAGAATACTCTTGAAGTAATATAGAGGGTATCACAAAAGTTATGTAAAACACAAAATGTTTGTAAATGACTTTCATAACATTTCATTTTTGGAAACCCCCCACTCACTACAAACTATTACAACAAATAAATACAATAGTCTTCAATAACGATTTATGCCCTTATAAATCGAGCATAGTGTCTTAAAATTTGAATGAAACAAAACACAACATATAAAGTCCAAAGTAAATGTGCATGAGCATAAAGTAACATTGGGAAGTCAATTTCACAAAAAGCACTATGTGAAAACCGTTATGGTATAAGGTACGACCTATGATTATCACCCACTCTTGATAGCGCAAGAGGATCTAGTTTTGCTCTAATCTCGGGAAGCAAACTCTTACCACCACATGACAAAGTTCTCATCTCATATTTATCCCAAAAACATCTTAATATAGGACCAACTCTAAAAAATGGGGAGAAGTCAAGGCTCAAATGGGGCTCAAATGGGCTCGAAACACACTAGTTTCGACCCTAGACTTTGGGTCCTAACCTGTATTAGACCAAAAGGGTCCATCATTGGTGCAAGGAGATACTCTATAACTCATTGTTATGCTTTTATGCTAGCATTTCTAGCAACATATAAATCTCAACAGTTTGCACAACAAAGAAATGTGAACATAAAAATCTCAACAGTTTGCACAACAAGGGTGTAGAAACTATGCCAAAACAACACGATGAGAATGTCCTTTTCAACCCAAAATTTTAATAAATTAAAAGCAAAAAGGATGAATGAACCAAGCTCATTGTTTTTCACAAATTATAGCAGCTAACATATCATAAAAGTGTGAAGAAAAACTCAATGGAAATACCTGATTAGGTTATATGGTCGGATGCCTCGATCTCGCCTCCCCGGATCTAGGTGATTGGGTGACACGTGTCTCGAGTTTGGAAGACCCGGGACCTCAGACCGCTCTCTCGTGAACCTTGTTCACAAAACAAGGGCAGATGCTGAACTGGTGAGAGAGGAATTTTGAACGTGAGGTGCGGACCAACCACATCTCGGTTTGTGACTTACTCGGGCCGGCTCACACGGGCACCCTCTTAGATCACGATGGAAAGCCCCCCAGCTGCTTCAACCGGTTCAGACTGACCTTCCTTGACCTATAATCTCCTTGTTTTTTGCACAACATTAACATAGTTAATTTGCAAGACAAGTGGACCGAAGGACCCACCCTTGTCTTAGGACAATGCACATTCATATGGAATGAGAAGTTGAGAAATTAGGGTGATGAATAAAAGGAGAAAAGAGAAGGGGACTTGACAAGGGGACGAGACTAGCATGATAGCTGGACAAATACAGTGACCGACTCGGAGTGGTAGAAAGATCGACACGATAAATTAGATCGGTACGGTGACAATACTACTCGAAACCAAGGCCGATATGACTGTCCTAATCTGGTGTGGTAGCAAGATGGGCATGATACTCTGGACCTGCACGATGGTAATACTGCTCGATAGCCAGACCACTATAACAGTACTAGACTGAGTCTATCTTCAGTCAATCGAGAAGAGAAGAAATGAGAAGAGAGTGAAGAGAAGACGCTACACGAAGTAGAGAGAAGGTTCCAGACGACATTAGGCATCGCTGTGCACAGCCGTGGAATAATAGTGTTATGGCCCAAGGTAGCGTTGGGCACTGCTGCTTGCTGCAAAAGGGCGAGCAGTGAACTATAGACGGCGTTAGCTATTGCCATTGGTGACACGAGCATTCATGGGTGGCAATAGGTATTGCTGTCTATGATAGGCACAAAGCGCACAAAAGAATCTTGCGTGTGACGATAGTCATTGTCGTGACCCTTCATTGGCGGCGATAGGCATTGCCATTTGCAATACGCATAAGGTGCAAGAGAAGCTTGTGGACGGCATTACGCATCGCTGCGACCCTTCACGGGCGGTGATAGGCATTGCCGTTTGCGATAGGCACCGGGCGCAAGAGAAGCCTGCAGACGGTGTTACGCATCGCTGTGACCCTTCACGGGCAGCGATAAACATTGCCATCTGCGATAGGCACAGATCATAAGATAAGTCTGAGGACAGCATTACGCATCGCCGCGACCCTTCGAGGGCGGCGATAGGCATCGCCATCTGCAATGGATGAGAAGAATGGGTGAGAACCTACCAAGCGGCGATAGGCATCACTGTCTGTGACCCCATAAGAGGACGAGAGATAGTCTGTCGTCGGCGAAACACATCATCGTGCGTGACGTCAATTTTGGAACCGAAACAGGAGCCCGACCCGTTGCTTGAGCGGGACCCGGCTCACCGTGTGCTCCTTCAAACGACATTATGCACAACGACGACTAACGTCATGCACGAACTATGTTGAAGAAAAGAAACAAATGAAGAGAGAGAGAGAGCTGTTCACGCATGGCACTGCCATGGCCATGCATGACCTTCGAAGTCATAGGAGGAGGAAGAGGGAAAGAGGCATGCACGACACTGCCACTGCCATGCATGGCCTTGAGAAAGACTCAACAAAGGAGACGAAGAGGAAAGAGAAGAAGAGAGAGAAGAAGAGAGGAAAATAAAACCAGAGAAAGAAGAAGGGAAGAGAGAGAAGATACCTTGAAGGTAGGGGGTACTGCTCTAAATTTTCTCTCTCCTCCCTCTCTCCAAGACGCATTCACGAATTCAAGGAAGAATCTCAAATTTTATTACTCAACGTAGAGAATGAAAGGGGGCCCTTTACAATGATTTTTCAGCCTCTTCTCAATGAGAGGTAGCGTCTATTTATATGCTAGGGCTAAAATGTGGGTGGATCACCCAAAACTAACCCTAATTGACGATAATCAAGGTTTATTTAAATTAAAAGAAATAAGAAAATAGGGTGTAAAATGACTGATTTTCCCCTACCGAACAATTTGTAGAATTCCAAAACAGTCATTGCTGCTACCTTAGAACGTGCATGATCTTCCATGGATGATCCGAGGTTACTCTGGTGCCCTTTTGTCTGAAAGATGATTGTTTTCTTGTAGGCCTCGTCATAACAATCGATTTGATACCAACTTCAAGCCATGGATCGTATTTTTAAGCCACAATCATGCGACTTGAAATTTGGATGAAGCTTGAAAACTTCGGATCGATAGTGTGCTCATTTCTTGATGCTTTTCCGTGATTTCTTTGCGGGATCACATTGAGCATGTGGTCACGATCGCATGGCAACAAACGCAGATCGATTTCGTACTCGGATGAAGATTTCGCAACTTTGGAGTTTTGGCCAGAATCTAGAATTTTGGTGTCGAAATTTTTAGTCAGTTTATTTGCTTCATGTGCAAAATCTTACCGTTCATCATGTATCGAACCAGAGATAGCCTTAGACCTTACACATATGATTGAACTAGTCTTGTGTCAATCTGATGCATGAGCATAATTTGGCCGCTCGAGCAGGGCGTGTTGCTGCTGATTTTCTTGCATTTTTATTCACGGATCAGCAACTTCTCTCCAGGTTTTCTCTTGCTCAGGCGTCGTCACGGGGCATGCCACATATCGAAATGCTCGTCTTGACGAGATGAACATGCTCACAAAATTTAAGCATGATTTGACCCGGGATGAATGAGAAATGGACCGCAAAAGTCACTGTTCGTGACTGTCCCTTTAATGGAGACTACTTGCAGTCTGCACGGGAATAGTGTGCGACCTCTCGTGTTTCGGCCTTTTACCCATAACTTCTTCTTTGAGTGTTTGTTTACGCTGAAATTTGACCCTTGAGGGTTTTCAAGCATGTCGGATCCAATGATAATGGTCCCACGTCCATTTGATGCTCCGAGAGTAGGGTTCCAGTCATAGGGGTCCATTTCAGAGTACTAGAGGCTGATTCTGTCAAAAATGTTTCTTAGTCTTGTACTGCCTTAGAGATGTTGGAATGAGACGAAACTTGACAAGAGGCTTTTTGCAGCCCTTATGAAGATCTTTGCTAGTTCTGAATCCATTCTGAGACTATCAAAATTTCTACTGTTTGGCACGCTTTATTGACCAGCTTCTCCCTTCTATTCCGCATTGAGGACCCATGGTGCTGAAAAATGTCTTCAAACAGCATGCCCCACTGCATGTTGAGCTTCGAGAGAAGTGAGAAAGACAACATTCAAAGAATTTCCTCTGGCTTTATTTCTTTTTTTCCCCTAGCCACAGGACCACGTGAACGCCGAGAAGATTCACACAATGTTGTAACTAAGATGCTCAGACGTTTGGATAAAATGTATAGGTCCATCCGTAGAGACTTTAAGGGGAAAATAGACTTTGAGGGATCTTGTCAGCCCTCACGAGACAGTAGGGGTTAGTTTTAAATGTCTTCTCCCTATCATACGAGTTTGCGACATGGAGAGATTGGTATTTAATGTCCTCACCCTATCGGACAGTACCCTTGAGGGCCATTTTGTGTTTTGGAGGGAACTTTCGGTCATTGTCCTCACCCTCAAGGACTCTTCTTGTTTTAGGAGGGATCATTTGGTCATCGTTCTCACTCTCAAGGACTCTCTTTGTTTTTGGAGGGATCTTTTGGTCATCGTCCTCACCCTCAAGGACTCTCTTATTTTTTTGGAGGGATATTTCGGTCAATGTCCTCACCCTCAAGGACTCTCTTTTGTTTTTGGAGGGATCTTTGGTCAACGTCCTCACCCTCAAGGACTCTCTTTTCTTTTGAAGGGATCTTTCGATCAACATCCTCACCCTCAAGGACTCTCTTTTGTTTTAATGTTTGGGATATCTTGAAGGCTCTCACTCCCGGGTGAGCCATCTTGTGTTTTTGATTGGATCTTGGTAGCTAAGGATTTTGTGTGGACCTCGTTAGCCAGAAGTATGCCTGTTTGGCAATTGGGTGTCGGCTAAGGCTGTGATGCTGCGTCAACCTGCTTTATTGATCCAAGCACCCTTTGTGGGTTTTCACCTGGACTGGGAAAGTGGCACCATAAAAGCGGTTTTCAACAACCTCCTTTATTATTGGGCTCTTTTACCCATGACCTTGCAGGGCTATGTCTACACTTTTCACCTGCCCCGGCTTGGACTTATCACCGTTTGGAGACGAGGATGGGAGTGTCATTTTGAACTTGTGAGGGGCAGTTCACATAACCCTTGCTTATAAAAAAAAAAAGGTAAAACCTCATTTTACTGTTTTACCTTCGATAAAATAGTGTGAGAGTTTTAGAGCGAGAGAGGACTCCCGAAAAGAGCTTATGACGAGAATCATAGTGCGCAGAGACTTCATTGGCAACACTTCAATGAGTTTGAAGGTATTTGCAGAGTACTAGCGAATATTTTTTGAGAGTGCCGCAACTTCTACAGAGGGCAATAGTTGCTTTACGGGGATCCACCGAGACATTTCTGGTGAAGAACAATAGCCATTGGAGCTTCTGTGAGAGAAACAATTGTGCGATCATGTTGTGATACTATTTTCAATGTGCACATGGACTATTTGGTGGACTTCTGGCTGTTTTGCGGTCACTAGCAGGTTGCAGAGGCCTCAGGGACGCTAAGGAGGAGAATATGAACTGCTGACACTTGCACAGGGCTTTCCGATGACTTTCCGACTTCTTTGCGATTACTATCAGGCAGAACGGAGCTTGAACAATGGTTATGTCAGAAGTTCTGTTATTTTTTTGGTGACTAGGAGAGTGCAAAGAAGGGAGAAGGAAACCGCAGGGAGATTTTTGGAGAGTTTCCGATGGTTTCTAGGTAGAATTGGTTGCCGGATAAGGGGAAAGAAAAGGGTCAGACAAGGGTCCCTAGTGGGTGGAGAAGTGTTTCCGGTGAAATCTGAAGGGTTGCAGGGGAGGCGAATGGTCATGAGAAGGTTGACCGTCACCGAGAGGCGACGATTGGGGAAACGGAAGAGGCACGAGTTAATGCTCCCTGGGAATTGGGAATGGTGGGATATGTGGCCTCACAAAGCCATGCGTGGCATTAAGTCGCATGCAACGCTGCCTTCGCATGGTGCTAAGCTGTGCACAGAGACAACCACCCTCGGCAGTATGCTGTGCACTGCAATGGTCGCTCGTGGCGTTGGACTGTCCAAGGCGATGGTCACCCATGGCGTTGAGTTACGTGCGGTGATGACCATGGATGGTGATGCCTTGTGGGGTTCAACAGTGATGGCAAATGAGAAGGCCCGGCCATTGTGGTCTGTTGGAAGCCAAGTCCTCCAGCACAATAGTGAAGTCCATGTTGTTTAGAGGAAAGGCGTTCATCATAGGCCAGCTCCTTGCCAGGGATGTCCGCTTCATATGTCTGATAGACTCTATCCGAGTAATTCTTCCCTCTCTTGGAAACCAGCCATACTTCCTAAGATGAATTGAAGTTGACTCGGAAATCGTTGGTCCTTCTTAGAAGTAAGAGTAACACTTCAGTGCGAACATCCTCTTTTCCTCTGAAGCAAGAGCAACTGTTGATACTATATCTGTAACCTCCCTGATAATGGGTTTTGTAATAAAAGAAATGAAGTTCTTTTGAGTTGGGTTACTACTTTTTTTTTTTCCATTCCTTTCTTTTTACTGCCTGCATTGCATTTTAAGAGCACATCAGGGATAGTACTTCTTTAGTTATCACCCATTGATAGGGATAATTGTTTCTTCTTCATCAGAGTTTGCCAGTAAATAGGCCCCATTTAGTGTGGCCTTTTTTTACTATGAAGGGCCCTTACCACTTGGGTTCAAACTTTCCTTTACAACGTCCATGCATGATAATCGGTCTCTTGACTGCTAAAACTAGATCTTCAAGAGCAAATGAGCGAACCTTGACAGACTTTTCAAAGGCTCTCTTCATTCTCTCTTGATTGAGCTCAAGGTTTTGTTAGGCCTCTAGTCTTTTTTCATCAAGAGCATCCAACTCCTTATAACATGACCCTCTCATCTTCAGTCAGTCCTTGATGTATTGCATCATAGAGTGAGGGTATTTGAACCTTGAGGGGTAAAACTGCCTCACCTCTATAAACTAAGGAATAGGGACTAGCGTTTGTAGCATTTCAAGTGGTGGTGCGATAGGCCCACAGAGCCTCAAGCAGCCTCTCATGCCAATTCTTCTTTGACTTCGAAATTGACTTCCGGAGCACCCCGCACAAGGTTTTATTGAATGCGTCAGCTAAACCATTAGCTCAAGGGTGATCTATGATTGATTATTTCCACTCAAAACCGAACTAGTTAACTAGGTGATCAATGAGATGGATTCTGAAGTGGGGGCCATTATCAGAGATTATTTGGTCCAAATCCCCGAACCGGTATATGATATGGTGATGCAAGAAGTTGGCCACAACAGTCCCTGGAACTTGCTTGAGAGGGACTGCTTCAGCCCACGTGGAAAAGTAATCTGTCGCTGCTAAGATGAAGGCATGACCCAAGACAGAAGGAGGGTCGATGGGTCCTACAATGTCCGTACCCCACTGGGAAAAGGGCCATGATGTCACTGTAGGATGGAGAGGTTCCAGGAGTTGATGAATGAGGCTTGAGTGCATTTGGCACACATGGCATCTTTTAACATAGTTTTGGGCATCAGCTACCATTGAAGGCCAATAATAGTCGAGTCTACGTATGCACTCGTAGAGCTTTGGGCCGGATTGATGCAGCCCATAGATACCCAAATGCACTTCTTCCAGTACTTTATCTGCTTCTCTTGCATCGATGCATCTAAAGAGAATTTCGTCAAATGATCGGTGAAAGAGAACATCCCCATCGAGAAGGGTGTACTTGGTAGACACTCGTCGTATACTGTTGCATTCCGCCCGATCCTCAGGTAGCCTTCCATGCTTTATGAAGTTCATGATAGGCTCCCTCCAGTCTTCCACTTGTTCAACCTTTACACATATTGGGTTGAAGAATTCCGGCTCTTGCTTCTCAGCCTTGGATTCTTTACCTCGGGATACTTCCTACTTTGCCTAGATGACATCCTTGGCAGCAAGGAGTGCTCTTAATGGATAAGGTGGGCATTCAGGGAAGACATCTCTCTCATCATTTGCATCTACTTCAGTACTCAAGTCAACATCTCTCCATTCTTTTACCCAAACAGGCATGGGACTTAGAGAGGACAATTGAATGGTGGCCCCGAGCTTTGAGAGCTCATCAGCCGGCGAGTTTAGCCTTCTAGGGATATGACTTAGGGAGAAATCGTCGAACTAGGCCATATAAGATTTGGCCATGTCATGATAAGGCTTGAGAGTATCTTTCATCATAAATCACCTTAAGCTACAGGATGATCAGCTCAGAGTCGCTGAAGATGTTTAGCTGCTCTAGTTCTAGCTCATGGGTGATCTCCAATCCGATTATGAGGGCTTGATATTCAGCCTCATTATGAGAAAATTCCTCTGCGAGTGAGAAGGATAGGGGAATCATTCCACCATTGAGAGTTAAGAACACCACTCCGGCACCCCTCTATCAGACTGGAATGCTCCATCGAAGTACATCTCCCATGGCCGAGTCAGTATCGTACATAAAACTTCTTCATCTGGAAGATCACTTGACAGGGGAGATTTTGAAGGGACTGGCTGCGACACGAGAAAATCTGCTAAGGCTTGACCTTTAACAACTTTTGGTGGTACATAAATGATGTCGAACTCCATAAGCAATAATGGCCACTTGGCCAAGCGTCCTGACAGGCATGGTTAGGTCATAAGGAACATGACCGGGTCCGCCTTTGAGATTAGCTTGACTTCGTGGTCGAGCAAGTAATGACGAAGCTTTTGTAGCTCAAAGATTAAGGCTAGACACATCTGTTCGATGGGAGGGTAATTCTTCTCGGCACCTTGCATCCTGCAACTGAGATAATAGAGCACTGTTTCTTTCCCTGTATCATTTTTCTGTGCTAGGAGTTCCCCAAGTGACTCATCAAGAGCAGTCTCGTATAGGATGAGAGGCCTTCCTAACACCGGCGTGGAGAGTACCAAAGGATTTAACAAGTACTGCTGGATATCATCGAGTGCAGCTTGGCACGCCTCATCCCATATGAAGGGAGTGACTTTCTTCAGGAGGTGTAAAAAGGGCTTGCATTGTCTTGAGAGGTTCGAGATGAACCTTCAAATGTACGTCAACTGCCCTTGGAGAGACTGAAGCTCACGCAGGGTTGTAGGCGGTTGCATGTCCTGGATCGCCTTAATTTTGTCCGATTCAATCTCAAGCCCATGATACCTCATGATGAACCCTGAGAACTTTCCTGAGCGTACTACAAAAGCACATTTCAAGGGGTTCATCTAGAGTTGGTGACACCTCAGCCACTCAAATACCTTTTTAAGGTCCTTCATGTGAGCATCCTTTGTTTCAGACTTCACCACCAAGTCATCCACATAGCACTCAACCTCCTTGTGCATCATGTCTTTGAAGATTATCGTCATGGCTCCTTGATATGTGGGACCAACATTCTTTAACCCGAAAGGCATCACAGTGTAGCAAAAGACACCTTTTGGGGTCAAGAATGTAATGGCCTCTTCATCCTTTGGTTCCATCCTGATCTGATTGTAACCAGAATATCCATCCATGAAGGAGAAGGTTTGGAAATGAGCCGTGGAATCAACAAGCATCTTGGTGAATAGTAGGGAGAAGTTATCCTTGAGGCAGGCAGTGTTCAGGTTGCGAAAGTCAATACAGACCTTGATTTGGCCATTTTTCTTCTTGACTGGGACAACATTTTCTAGACATCTTGGGAATTGGACTTCACATAAGAATCCAGCTTGTTTGAGCTTGTTCACCTTAGCATCAATCAGCATTTCGAGGTCGGGTTTAAACCTTCTTGATCTCTGCTTTATGGGTTTGATGGACAGATCAATACCGAGATGATGGACAACGATTTGAGGGTCTAGACTGGGCATCTCATGATAAATGCTAGGGGAATACATCCCGATTTCCTCGGAGGAGGGAAATATAACTTTCTTTCTCTTCTGGGGACATTTTTATCGAGATGAAAGTTAGCCTTAGGTCGGTCTCATCCCCTCAGTTTATCTCTTCAAGCTCGTCAACTGTGGCTTGACCACCTTCTTCCCACTCTTTCGGAGCTTCTTACAACTCTTTCTCTAGGGATTCAAGATGGTTTTGATCAATATCGAGTGCAGAGACCCATGATTCTGACATTTTTGCTTCTAGGAGGGTCCTAGTGTTTGAGACAATTTTCGATCACTGGCCAAACCAGGGAATGAAAGGGTCAACATCAAACATGAAATCCATGGCATTGTGACGGAGGTCACTCAGTATTTACCCCGAGATGGGTGGTGCTTCATGAACTTGAACCATGTGACTGACCTCATGGGAATAAGAGCTCGAAGATGGCTTGGACTTGGCTTGGGTTGCCAGGGTGTCAGCGACTGTCAAGAATCCAGCCGTTTGGGCCAACATCTTTCTTAGGTGCTTCCGATGCGACTTGCTTATGTTGGTGCCTTTGAGCTCTCTGTCAAAGTCTTGGCACTGCCAAATTGCATATGTGAAAGAGATAAAAGTAGGAGGAGGAGAAGAAATGGAGTTAGAGTGTTCTGGCCTGCTTTTTTTGTCATCGTAAGAATTGGACGCGTGCAGGGGGTATTTTAGGTCTTGCCCCGACTCTGACCTCTAAGGGTTGCTTTTAACATTGTCACCCATATTGGACAAGTCCAGAGCAATTGATGACCTAGGGACATCCACCTGATTGGATGAAGGGATCAGGCGAGTTGCGCCTAGGATTAAGTCTTATAAGGTCGGGAGTGGAGGAAGGGGCCTAAGAAATTCTTCCTTGACTGCTGGCTGACGAATATGATTCCTTCAGTGAGATAACTTAGGTGCTCGTCTCTATTTGGATCCTATGAAAGGTGTTTGGTCTATCCTATCAGGCTGATGAGTAGCCATGACTTGGCGGACTACCTCACGCTTCAAGGACTTGAGCCTACTTCGTCCATGGTAGACTTTCGAGGGCTGAGAAGTCGAGGGCTCTGCTGGGTCTAGTTTAGGTTCATAGGGAACCTGTAGTGGGATTCCTCTTGAATGGGAGTGACAGCTTGGAAGCGTTTTGGGAGAACGACGCAAACAATGTGGCCCTTATGTACTTTATCTACGACTATAACTTGGAACGCATAGCATTTTGCCAGCTCATGACCCCATACCTGGTGATATGGGCACCAAAGATTTTCGGTACCCTAAGCAAGACGCCTAGGCTGCCTGGCGGGCTTGAGAGTGACAAGACACTGTTGGAGCATTGCCTCAAAGAGGGCCTACAGAGGATCTAGCTCGGCACTTCCCTAGGCTTGTGGCGAGAGGTCTTCTTGCACTGGTGGAGCAGGGACTTGAGAGTGTCCTTCTAGGTTACCATGAACTTCTTGGTGCTGCTACATCTTCTTTGCCAAGAGCTCATGGAAGCCAGTGCATTCTCTCAGTTCATGGCCTCATATCAAATGATACAGACACTAGAGGTTCTCAGTTCTTGGAGGCAGGCACTCGAGCGGCCTTGTCGACTTCGAAGTGATGAGTCCTTCTTCGAGCAATATAGAGAATAGTGCATGGAGGACAGCGGGTGCCTCGTCATCCTCTTGGATTGTTACTATGTGGGAAGCCTCAGTTGCCCCGAATGCTTTCTTTAGCTCTTGGAGCTTTATCTGTTGTTAATAAGGGATTCGATAATGTCTTGGAGCATATAACACTTTTGAGTGGGGTGGCCTACGTGACATGTGCAATGTCTCTCATGTGTCTCCTGTCCAACTTGTTCTGGGGATTTGGCCTCCGGAAGTTGGATCATGTTTTGCTCTAGTAATAACTAAAGCAGTGCAGGAACTCACTCCTTCTCGAAAGGGGTACACCTTGTTTTGGCGCAGGATCCATTAGTCACTTTGATTTATATTTTTAGGGGGCGGGACCTTGTTATAGGACTACTGTGTTGTCTTTGCCTTGGTTGTGACTACCCCTTTTGAGAGGTCCACGGTTTGAGGGTTGGCTTTCTTGGTGTCAGTCACGGTGACAACCACACTAATCACCCCTTTTAGCTAGTTGCTGCTATTGTTGGAGTGAGAATTGCAATCCCCTAGTTATTTCCTAAGCTGAAGGGCTGTTGAGGAGATCCACCGTAGTGCTTGGACATACCTTATATACAAACCTATTTAGAACTGAGCTCTGACATGGATGGTGGATTGGATGTCTCAACATGTAGGGCAATTTTAGGCAGCATATTTCTTATGCAGGTCTAAACTGCTTCTCTTTCAGTCATGGGAGTGGCATGATAGATTGTCAACTCTCTCTATCGGGCGATGAACTTATTGACTGGCTCACCAGGCTCTTGGGTCAGAGTGATGAGCTTGATAGTTTTCACATTTCTCTGGATTTCATAGAAGTGCTGGTAAAACAATTGCTCCATTTCTTGCCATGTGTGCACTGAGCATGGAGGTAGCCGAGCATACCACTGGAAGACTGGCGCTTCGAGAGCCTCAACGAACTGATGAAGGAGGAGTCGCCTGTCAGTTGCCATCTCTTGACAAGTTGCTTGGAAGTGAGTGATATGTTAGTGTAGGGATGTAGTTGGTTATGTGCCTCGATCTCACCTCCCCGGATATAGGTGATCAGGTGACAAGTGTCTCAGGTTCGGAAGACCCCGGACTTGAGATCGCTCTCTCGAGAACCTCATTCACAAAACAAGGGAAGGTGTTCAACTGGTGAGAGAGGAATTGAATGTGAGGTGGGGACAAACCTCACCTGGGTCTGTGACTTACTCGGGCAGCCTTGAGCGGGAGCCCACTTAGATCACGACGGAAAGCCTCCCAACTGCTTCAATTGGTTCAAAATCGCCTCCCTTGACCTGCAATCTCCTTGTTTTTTGCACTACACTTTCATGGTTAACAAATGGGTGGGCTGAAGGACCCACCCTTGTCTTAGGGCAATGCACATTCCTAAGAAGTTAGGGTGATGAAGAAGAGAGTTTGAATAAAGAGAGAAAAGGGAAGAGGACTTGATGAAGGGACGAGACTAGCAAGATAGCTGAACTAGTCACCGACTCGGAGTGGTAGAAAGATGGGCATGGTACTCAGGACCAGCATGACGACAATACTACTCAAAAGCAAGGCCGATATGACTGTCCTAATCTGGTGTGGCAGCAAGACGAGCATGGTACTTAGGACTAGCACGACGACAATACTGCTCGACATCTAGACTGCTATGGCACTATTAGACTGAGTCGACCCTCAATTAAGTGAGAAGAGAATAGAATAAAGAGAAGGCATAAGACGACGAAGATATGGGGGTCCCAACGGTGTTTAACATTGCTACCGTCAGCCGTGGAGTAACAGTGTTGCGGCCCTTGAATGGTGCTGGACACTATTGCTCACGGTTAAAGGGTGAGTAGTGAACTACAGATGGAGTGAGGCATCGCCATTGGCAACATGAGAAGGCAGTACACCCCTTCGTGGGTGGCGATGGCTTGTGAAGCGCACGATGATAGCCTCTTGTAAAGCGTGTGACGATAGTTCCTTGACAAAGCACACGGTGTTAGGTTTGGGACGTAAGAGAAGCCTATGGACGGTGATAGGCACCGAGCGCACGAAGGAAGCTCGCGTACGGCGATAGGCACTGAGCGTACAAAAGAAGCTTGTAGACGACGATAAGCACCGAGAGCATGAAAGAAGCTAGCGCACGATGATAGGCCCCGAGCACACGAAGGGAGCTCACAGACAATGATAGGTATTATCGCGACCCTTCATAGGCGGTGATAGGCATCACCGTCTGCGATAGGCACGCAATAGGGTGAGACCCTTGCTGGTGGGAATAGGTATCGTCATCTGGCATCCGCAAGATGTCGAGGATACATCTGCGTATGATGATGAGCAATGCCATCTACGAATGTCGTTGAGAGATAGAGATGAATGAAAAGAATGAGAAAGTTGCTCGCGCATGGCGCTGGTATTGCCATGCACGACCTGTGAAACTACAGGAGAGAGAAGAGAGAGAGAGGCACGCACGGCACTAACACTGTCATGCATGGCCTCTGAGAGAAGCTTAGACAAAAGAGAAAGAGAAGAAGAGAGGAAAGAAGAGAGGAGAGAGAAAAATATTTACCTTAAGCCAAGGGGTACCGTCCCAAAAGTTTCTCTCTCGTTCCTCTCTCTCTCAAGCTGTGACCCAATAATGAGAAAAGATGGAGATTTTATTAAGCAAAGTTCGATCCATGTACAATGAGAGGACATGATATATATAAAGTTTTGCCCAATGGATTGATCAAAATTAAATATAATTGCTGAAAATTAGGATTTAATTTAATTAAATAAAATAAGAAAATAGGGTGCAAAACGATAGATTTGCTCCTTCTTAATAATTGTAGAAATTTTAAAAGAGTCCCTGCTACTGCCCTAGAACGTGTGTGATCTTTCATGGATGATCTAGGGTTGCTCTAGTGCTTATTTGTACGAAATATTATTGCTTTCTTGTAGGGCTCGGCATGACGACTGAATTGATACCAACTTCGAGCCAGGGATCGTGTTTTTAAGCCACGATCATGTGACTTGAAATTTGGATGAATCTTACAAACTTCATATCGATAGTGTGCTCGTTTCTTGATTTTCTTTCATGATTTCCTTGTTGAATCAGTCCCGTGGCAACAAACGCAGCCCGATTTCGTGCTCGAACGAAGATTTCGTAACTTTTGAGTTTTGACCAGAATCTGGAATTTCAACGCCACAATTTGCAGTCACTCATCCGCTTTGTGCATGAGATCTGGCCGTTCATCATGTTTGAGGTTTGGATCAGCGAGAGCCATGTGCCTTATGCACGCGATGCAGGTGGTTTCACATTGATTAGGCCCGCGAGTGCCATGATTTCGCCATTCGAGCGAGGCGTGGTGCTGCTGATTTTCCTGCAACGTTTTTCATAAATCCGCAATTTCTCTCTAGTGTTTCTTCACACTCGGGCGTCGTTACGGGGCGTGACACATATTAAAACGCTCGTCTTGACGAGACGAACACGCTCACTAAATTTGAGCTTGCCGTACCTCTGGCGAGTGAGATATGAGTGTTGCAAGTCACTATTCATGACTACCCCTTTAATGGTGTTTAGATGCAAGGTGGCCACACGAGAATAGTGTGCGAATTTTCCTGTTTTGGTCTTTTACCCATAACTTTTTCCTTGAGTGCTCGATTAAGCTGAAATCCCATAACTTTGTCCTAGAGTGCTCAATTAAGCTGAAATTTGACCCATAGGGGTTTTCGATCGTTCTGATTTCAATGGTAGTGATCCCATAACAATTTGACACATCAAAAGTAGAATTCCAATTATAAGGGTCTATTTCAGAGTGCTAGAGGCTTATTCGACCAAAACTGTTTCTCAGTCTACACTACCTTAGACCTGTTGAAATGCGACAAAAATTGACAAGAGACTTTTTGGAGTCCTTATGACGATCTTGACTAGTTCTGAGGCTATTCTAATATTGTCAAAATTTCCACTGTTTGTTAGGCTTTATTGACCGGCTACTCTTTTTATTCCGCATCAGGGACTCATGGTGCTGAAAAATGTCTTCAAACAACATGCCCTACGGAATGTTGTGCTTCCAGAGAAGCAAAAAGGACAACATTCAACAAATTTCTTCTGGTTTTATTTCTTTTTTCTTCCTAGCCACAGGTCCACGTGAACACCAAGGAGATCCACATAATGTTGTAACTAGGATGCTCAGATGTTTGGATGCAATGTACAGGTCCATCCGTGGAGAATTTAGGGGGAGAAGAGACTTTTGAAGGATCTGTTGAAGTCCTCATCCTCAAAGGACTATTTGAGATTCTGACCGCTGAGGCTTTTGTGTGGACCTCGTTGGCCAGAATCGGGCCTATCTGGCGGCCAAGTGCTATGAGCTTTCGATTGGCATTGTTTGCTGCTACACCAGGTTTTATTTTGACATTCAAGATACCTCTGTGGGCCCTCATCTTCTGGAGTCCAGTATGGGGCTTTTTGTTGGCCGGTCCTGAAGGTCTGGGCCTATTGGCTAGGGAGGGATTTTGACGAAGTGGCCTCATGGCGAGGCATCACCTTAAAGTCTCTGGAAGGTTCTCCCATGGCTTTGTCAGTTTCTTACCTTCGTAAGCATCTTTAGCATTTTGAGGGATTTATTGTTCATCGCCCGCACCCTCAGGGACTCGTTTTGTTTTTTAGGGATTTATTATTCATCGCCTGCACCCTCAGGGACTCATTTTGTTTTTGGTGTTGAAGTGTGGGAGATCCTATGAGGCTCTCACTCCCAGGTGAGCCATTTTTTGTTGTGATTGGATGCTGGTAGTAGAGAATTTTGTGTGGACCTTGCTATCCAGAATTGTGCCTGTAAGGCAATTGGGTGCCGGCTGAGACTATGATGCTGGTTAACCTGCTTTTTGCTTGTCAAAAGTTCCCTTTGCGGGTTTTCACTTGGATTGGGAAAGTGGCATCGTAAAGACGATTTTCAACAGCCTCCTTTATTTTAGGGTTCTTTTACCCATGACCTTGTGGCCATGTCCATCCTTTTCATCTGTTTTTTCTCATGGTGCCCTTTTATGGTGCCTGGGTTTTTGTTTTCATGGAACTCTTTTACTCATGGCTTCGTGACCATGTCTGTCCGTCATTTTTACTCATGGCGTTCCCTTATCCAGGTATACATCATGCTCATTCTTTTTTATGAAGGCGTGTTTAAGGTCATGCCTTCGGGACCTGTGCGAAGCCATTATCGTCATGCAGCCAGGACATGCACTATAGTTTAGGGTCATACAGCTGGACTGTAGTGGTGATGAATGGCAGTCTGTGGAGGCCATGGAGTGAGTATGGTGGTGGTTTTGACTCACTTTAGGGAGATGGCACAAGGCTACCTATGAGAGATGGATGATGTATGAATGGTGGGTAAAAAATGGTGACCCACTAGCTTACGACGAGTATGGATGGCGGGATGGTTCGCCATTTTGTGAGCATGGGTGAGATTCACTAAGGAATGATGGATGATGATAGTGAAGTGAATGGGTTAACTGGGTAAGTAGTGAAGGTGGTGCGCGCACACGAATGGGTTGGTTAGGGAAAGCGTGCATGAAAATGCACGTAAAGGGGGTGTGCGGGTATGTGGGGTCGAGTTTAAGGTCATGCCTCTAGAACCTAAGAAAAGCATTTTAACATCATGTAGTCAGGACGTGCGTTATGGTTTAAAGTCATATAGCTTGGACCGTGGTTATGTAGTTTAAAGTCATGCAACTAGGACCATGTAGTTTAAGGTCATGCAACTAGACTTCCACAACAGTTTATGGGCATATAGTTTGGATCATACAGTTTAGGGTCGTGCACCTAGACCGCTTTAGGTTGATTGCCATGTAGGTGAAGCTCCATGGGGAATAGGTCTGTGGATAGCAATTCAACTCCCTTGGGGATAATGATGGTTAAAACCAACAGGAGGTTTAGATGGAGAAGCAGACCTCACTGGGGATTAGGGGCCAAGTATGACTCCCTAAGGTGAAAGATGGAACTCCATGGCTCATGGGAAAGTAACCCAACTCTTAGGGATAGCTTAGTGTGTGACTAGCCCACATGGGATTAAAGGGGTAAGCATGACTCCAGTGGGATAATAGGTAATGGTATGTGTGTGACTCCGCTAAGAATGGCAAGCTGGAGCACATATGCAACCCCACTAGGGATTGAAAAGATAAGAATGACCGCAACTTCCTAGGGATAATGGGCTGCAATAGGGATATGACTCCTACTGGGGATGAGGGATAGTGGCCTGCATGCAGCTCTATTGGGAACTACAGTCGGGAGTAGAGGTGTAACCCCATTGGGGATAGTGATGTCCATTTCATGCTTAAAGTCATGTGAGTGGACTATGTGCATAGTTTTAAGGTCTTTGTAGCTTGGACCATAGCTATGCAGTTTAAAGTGCTGTAGCTAAGACCATGCAGTTTAAGGTTATATAGTTTGGACCATGGTGCTAAGCCTTTTAATGTTATGTGGTCAGGATGTGCACGAGAGTTTAAGGTCAAACAGTTGGACCGTGGTTATGCAGTTTGGAATCATGCAACAAGGACCACGCAGTTTAAGGTCACGCAACTAGACCTCTGCTACAGTTTAAGGTGATATAGTTTGGACCATAGCTACATAGTTTAAAGACCTGCAGCTAGTACCATGCATATTAGGGTTATGCAACTAGACCTCTGCTACAGTTTAAGGTCATATAGTTTGGATTACTATGCAAATTAAATTCATGCAGCTAGGACCATGCAGTTTAAGGTCGTGCAACTAGACCTCTGTTATAGTTTAAGTTCATATAGTTTGGACCATGGCTATGCAGTTTAAAATCCTGCAGCTAAGACCTTTCAGTTTAGGGTCATGCAACTAGACTTCCACTGTAGTTTAAGGTCATATAGTTTGGACCATGGCTACACAGTTTACAGTCATGCAGCTAGAACCATGCAGTTTAGGGTCGTGCATCTAGACCTCCGCTACAGTTTAAGGTCATATAGTTTGGACAATAGCTATGCAGTTTAAAGTCCTGCAGCTAGGACCATGCTGTTTAGGGTTGTGTAATTAGACCTTCACTACAGTTTAAGGTCATATAGTTTGGACCATGGCTATGCAATTTAAAGTCCTGCAGCTAGGACCATGCATTTTAAGGTCGTTCAACTAGACCTCTGCTACATTTTAAGGTCATATAGTTTGGACCATTACTATGCAATTTAAAGTCCTGCAGCTAGGACCATGCAGTTTAAGGTCATGGAACTAGACCTCTTTATGTGGGAAGTGAATGTGACTCCATGGGGAACAGGGTCGTAACTAGAGACTTGACTCTCTGGGGATACAAAGTGGCGGCCCGCCTGTGGGGATGACGGGTTATGTTATGGGGAAAGTGGGAAAAATCCACAGTCGACAGTGCTATAGCATGCGCATGGAATTAAGTTTTAGATGACACGCGCATGACATTAGGCCATGGTGAAGCTCGCGACGATGTCTTCCTATGAAGTGCACAGTGATTGCCTCTGTGAAGCGCATGACGATAGCCTCTGTGAAGCGCACGACGATAGCCTCCTGTGAAGCGTGCGGTGATAACCTCATGTGAAGCATGCAATGATAGCCTCTATGCGAAGCACGCGGAGATAGCTTTTGGTGAAGGCTGCAATGATAGTCCTTTGTGAAGCATGTGGTCATAAGGCATGACAATAACAACGGGTTCATGAGGCACAAGCGGTGATGACTTGCATTCGGGACTCGGGCTTGACCCCCCCCCGACCTGGACCTATCACCATCTAAAGAAGAGGACTGGAGCATCATTTCGAACTTATGAGGGGCACTTCATGGCACTATTGAATATAAAAAGGGGGTTACCATTATACCGAAAGGTAAAACAGTGAAGAGAGCTTTTTAGAGAGAGAGCCAGAGCTTCTGTCAAGAGACTACCGGCAAGAGTTTCCCGGCCAAAACTCGCAGCGTGTAGGGTGTCAGGAGATTTCCAGTGAGCTTGAGTAGGTAGTGGCTCTTCACAGAGTGCTTGCGAACTTCTTCAGAGAATTCTGAGCAGGGAACATGGAACTTCTCAGGGCTTCACTGAGACTCTGGCAAAATTGCGAGAGTCGCAGTGGTACACTGCTGGAATTCTACTGCTTTTCTGGTAGTTCTGTGATTGTTGGCAAGTTTCCAAAGGGTCTTTTAGTTATTGGAAGAGAAGGAGGAGTAGCAGGGTCTCTGCCAGAAACTCTACGATATTTTCGACAGATAGAGGAGTGCGAGGAAGGGAGAAGGGAAACCCGCAGGGTCACAGGGGAGATTTTTCAAGAATTTTGGTGGCTTTTCATTAGCTACCTTCACTGATGGAAGAGAGGGAATAGACAGGGAATGGTTTTTCGGTGAGTAGGAGTGAGTTCCCGGTGAGGACAAAAAGTGTCGGTAAGAACCCCAAGCATTGCAACCCTGTAGCAGTCGAGGAGGCAAAGGGCCATGGGATGGTGAATGGTCATTTTTTGCACGCGTAGTGCCAAGCCACATCGTGGGTGTCAGGAAGCGTGCCCGGATTTCAAGGGACACGGTGTGCCGCGCATGTGATGCGTGAGAACAACTAGAGTGCAGGTGTTAGATGTAGATGACGCTAACCCCTCGGCATTGCGTTTTGACTCAGCAGACAGCATTAGACCATCTTTGATTGTGAGACGACGATAGTCATCCTTTGGTTGCGAGACGGCGATAGCCCATCTTTGGTCGCTAGATGATGATAGCCCACCTTTGGCTGTGTGCTAGGCAGTGAAGCCTTTGTCTTAACTTCGTGGCCCAGCTTTTAGGTGCCATCCCAAATGTGAAGAACCTCCTGCGAGTAGGGGAGCTTGACTCCAATGAATTCACCGGCGAAAGCTTGGTGAGGGGTGAGCCAATCTGGCTCACTGAGGCTTTGTGTGAACCAAGGTGGCCTTTGAGTGTCACCTTTGTGAGCAACCCCGTCCGGTTGGGGCTGAGAGAAGACAGTGATGGCAACGTGAGGGTAGAGAAAGGGGTAGGCCTCTTGCATTGCCTACACCAGAATATAGACTCGAGCGGGGACTTGTCGACTTTAAGTACGAGGATGGTAAAAACCCCAAGCATGAAATGGTCCTCCGCTGGCCTGCGGGTGCAAGGGGAGCACCAGTATTTGAAGGGCTACTCATCATGGACTTTGAGGGTGCTGAGCCATTTCAGAGCTATTTTGAGATGGGCTTGCCTTCTAGCCGCCATCCAATGCTTGGTGGGCTATTATGACCATTGCTCAAACACAATCAAAGTATTGCTAGAAACTTGGAGCCTTGTCAGCAATATGTGGCTGCTTGGTCATGGGGAGGTAGGAATATCTCTGATGGACCTGCACTTCATTGGTGGGTTTCCACTCCTCGGTGATATGTATGACGAGTTTGTACCCCCGAACTCAGCCGTTTTTGAAAGGGAAAGAGTCGAGAAAGAAGCTGCACCGGCTTGGCTTTAGGAGCTATTTGGGATCTACCAGTGACTTTAGAGTGAGCCCAAAAGTGGACGGGTCTCCTTTGTCGAATGGATAACATATCTCTATGGTGATTGCACAAATGAAGCTGGTTCAACACCAAGGAAGAAAGCGCCCCTAAAGGAAGCCCCTCCAGTATTTGAGTTGTGGAAGGAGAATGGGAATACCTTCCTCGCAGCTTACTTGGTACTTTTCTTATGGGGCTGACATCATTTGTCCAAGCACGTTCTATGTGGCCTGTGACATGGAGCGGGGAAAAGAGTATGCACTCGCACAACCAGTTCTATGCAGCATCTATTATGGCCTGGGAGCCATTTATAAGGGGGACTGTATCAAGGAGCAGAAGGAGGGAAAGGCATAGTAGATGGTGAGGCCTTCCCAGGAGATTTCAAAATCCCTTTCCCAATCCATTATATTTATGGTTGACTTGGAGCTTACTTCCTCGACACCTATCTAAAAAACAGGATGTTGGAAGGTACCATGTGCCCATTCCTTTTGAAGATTGCCGGTCATAAGGCAATTTTCCACACACCTGGCCATGCTCGCATCTTGTTCCATAATGACCATTTTTCACATGACCCGAGTTGCATTCCCAGTCGGAGGCCTTACAGAGTATGCATTCATTGACGAGCTGGGCCACCACTTAGATGGTGATTTCACCAGCCAGAAAGACCTGATGTTTATGCAGAGCATCAGGGTCGGAGTCCTTGCCTACCGCACCATCCATAGCACGAAGCTTGAGGGATACTTCCCTCATCGATTTGCCCGACAGCATGGGCTAGATCAAGGATGCAAGTTCTTAGTGTTCTTCAAGAAGTGACATAGCAAGGCTACTCGCTAGAAGAAGGACCAATTGGGAATCCACTAGGAGACTTGGCTCCTGAGGCATATTCACACTGCTTGGGCCACATGCTTGGAGGCCACTTAGACTAACAAGTATGTGTTGCCCCATTTTAGCAGAACATTGTTGGAGACAGAAGCCCATCAACGCTGGTGGCAGATCATCAGTAAGGGGTATTGGGATGTGGACTGCCTTTGGAAGGGGGAGAGTAGCCGCTAAAGTCAAGATACAAGGCAGCGGAAGATGGCGAAAACTCCTCCCTTGAACGAGATATTCACTCTAAGCTTCCTCCATGATTGACACGAGATTGGGCGACCGCATTGGATTGCTAGAGACAAGTCCATGCCCAGATTTTTCATTATTGAGAATGAGACAAAGAGTATTTTTAACAATCTCTCTGCGATCTTCCAATGTAAGGAGGGTCACAATGTTCCCGGGTTCGAGACGCTCCCGGTCCAGGACCCGAACGAACTCATAAGGAGCGGTTTGCACAACAAGCTGGCCACAGTTCCTTTAAAACGTGCACTTCCAAGGCTATTGCACCTAAGCAGGTGAAAGGAAAGAAGAAAAAGCGGGCTACCTTAGTGGCTTCCTACACTCTAGCTAAGAAGGCAATCAAGGCTCCAAAACGCAAAGGGCCTAATATCTCAGCTATCCGCGAGCCAGAGGACGGTTCCTCACACTCAGCTTCTTCAAAGTGCTATGTGTCTCCGATCATTTCAGACTCACCCTCTGCCCTAGAGGATTCACCTACTTCGTCTCCTTGGCCCTGTTCAAGTTCTTCTGAGGTTGAGGCTAGTGCTTCAAATTTAGCCGCACCGATTGAAATTGCTTTCAACCAGGAGGGCCTTGCAAAAGTCTTGACTTTGTAACCTCTCATATAGAACGTGTTTGGACAAATAATGTCAGCCCCATAGAACGTGCTTGGAACGTGCTTGGACAAATGATGTCAGCCCCATAAGAAAAGTACCAAGTAAGCTGCGAGGAAGGTATTCCCATTCTCCTTCCACAGCTCAAATACTGGAGGGGCTTCCTTTAGGGGCGCTTTCTTCCTTGGTGTTGAACCAGCTTCAAGTTCTTCTGAGGTTGAGGCTAGTGCTTCAAGTAGGCGAATCCTCTAGGGCAGTAGAAGAGGAGGGCCCTGCAAAAGAGCCCATGGCTGAACCGACTGCCCAAGAGGAGGACAAGGGCATAGAAGAAGAAGAAAGAGGAACCGAACCGGCCGAGGAGGTGGCGGAGGTTCAAGAAAAGGGAGGACATGAATAAGAGGCTGCCTTAAGTGAGAGGGATAGTGAGGTGATGGCCCAGGATGGGGATTTAGCTGAAGTTTCCTCGATTGTCGAGGCAGAAGCCAGCCCCATGAGAGTCGAAGCCATCGAAGGCAAAGACACAATGGTAGATCCAGCCACTGAGGTCATGCCTTTTGAAATTGAGGTTTCCCCAGAGATACATTGGATGACTCTAGCTGAGGTTTTAGTAGATCTCGTGGCTGCAGTTGAGGATTCGTTTGTTGCGGTCGCACCTACTGCATTGCCCAGGCCCATTTTCAGCAGGATGTCGAGTGGGCTTCTAGAAGCTGAAGGAGCTGCCCCTCGAAGATCTTAGAACAACAATCCTACAACTGAGAGGATCACCTTAGGGAGTGTGCTGGAAGTCCTCCCTTACTTTGACGGCCTCACCAACGAGCTGGAGGGATGGAGGGTGAAGGTACTGCAGGCAAAAGTGACTGCAGCGTGACTAGGAGGCTCACAGCTAGAGTCATTAGAGGCTTCTCTGACACACAGCCCGCAAAGGCCCAAGTAGGGGAGAGGGAAACTATCGTCTCCTAAAAGTCTACCCTTGCCGAGAAGGCTATAACGTGCCATAACAAGGTGAAGACCTTAAAGCCAAAGATTGCAAAGTGAGCACAAGAGCTCGAAAGGTTGGAGAAGGAGGCGGCAGCTTGGGAAGCCAAAGATAAGGCATTGGGTCAGAATCTGTTGGACCTCGAGTACTCTTTGGGCGAGAAACTAACTCTAGTGGAGCATGAGGCTGGGCTGGTGGTCGAACTGAGAGCGGACATTGAGCTAGCGAGGGCCTTGGTCGAAGAGTGCAAGAGAAAGGTCAATGAAATCATTGACCACTTTTGATTTCATCCATTGTAACAAAAAGAACACTTGTAATGTCCTCTTGATTTATGGATGAAATAGTTCTTTTATTTTTCTGTGTGAGGCATTTTTTATTCTCCCCTTTTTTTTTGCTTCATTGTTTCCGCCCTAGAGTGTGAGATGAAAGAGAGTAGCCCACTCCTTGCTTGGTCTTATGACAGCTTGTTGTTGCTCTAATGACGTAGAATGGGGGAGCAGTTGCTTCCTCGCCCCTTAGTGTTTGATTGGACAGGGGCTCATAATTCATGGTTCTCATGATTTGGTGAGCCCGTTCGCTATAAATACTCTAATATGGTGGAGCCTTGACTTCGATTCGAGATGCATTTCTTTTGAGCTCGTCATAGGTCTTAGTCTCAGGGACAAACTCTTCCGAGCGCTTGAAGTGACGCGCATAACCTCCAACTGATTCTGGAGGCTATCAATCTCACTTCTCAGCTCTGTCATGGGGTCTTGTTCTTGAGAGCCGGAGGGCTAACTCTTGTCCACCTGTACTTCTTCGAGAGCCTCTGAGAAGTGTAAGACCTCCTTTTGGCTGCTGGTGATCTCCTTGCTCAAGGAGGACGGGATTTGGAGTACCTTCCTTGGTGGTTGGTATGTCAATTCTGCTTCCAAGAGGGTGATGGGGACATGCAGGACCTTTTACTGGTCTGGTGTATAGGTGACCCTCAGTACTGGAAGGTCTACCACTAGGGCTTCCTCAGTCTCAGGAGTTGCTTTTAGCTCATCATTTTGTTCAGGCGAATTAGAAGTAGAGGGGAAAGCTTCATCTTCGAGAGAGGGCACCATGACTTCAGAGATGTGGCAAGGTATACTTGGACAGATAGTAGTTAAGGGGAGGATCTTGCCTTGTCTTTCCTCCTCTTTGAACATGTCTATAATCATTCGCCTAATGTTTTCAACATCCTCATGAGACGAGGGTTCTATCTGTCTCACAGGCTTCCAATCATCATCTTTTGACCTTTCTGATGCTGGAAGGTCTGTGAAATAGTAATTAGCATCAGCATAGTGAGTCTCAGCTATGGGGAACGCTCTCTTATCAGCATAGACCATGTACTGTCTCCCATCTCAATTGAACTTGAAGCATTGGTGGAGCATGGAAGGGACCACCCCATGATCATGAAGCCAAGGGTGGCCGAGCACGATATTGTAAGATGTATCGGTGTCAATTACGTGAAACTGGGCGTAATCATTTAGGCCAACGATCTTGCGATGAAGATGAACTATCCTAGCTCGCTTTTCTACTGATTGGTTGAACCCTTACACAGTGATGTGGGTAGGAGTGAGGTCGCCATATCCTAATCCCAGTTGGGTGAGGATCCTTCTTGAGATTAAGTTGACTCATTTAGAATAATCTGGTTGATAGGGCAGGCGTGTAATTCACCATTTACGAAGAGGGGGTGAGTGTGAAATTTTCCTCTCAACTATAGGTCATCTTCGGAAAAGGTGATTGCCAAGCACCCACCCAGGATGGTTGGGTCTACCTCAATAGGCTCCACTTCAGTCTCGTACACTTCTGGATTAGAAAGGGCTTGAACCAAGGCCATACAGTAATCTCTAGATAGCACAAGGGGTCATAGATACTTAGAAGGGCTGGAAGCTTTTTCAAATTCCCAATTACGTCATATTTCACCTTATCCTTGTTAACCTTCCGTGTCCCCGATCCAGTCACTAGTTTGGGTGGCAGGGTAGGTTTAAGAATAGATTTTGGTTGAGTTTTGGTTTGTGACACTGGCTGACTTTGTTGTTCGACCAGTGCGGTCTGGGTTGATGGGGAGGTAATAGGGATTTGTATTAGGGATGTAGAGGTTTTAGGCTGAGGTTTAAGGAAAAGTGAAGGATCATAAAACTTGAGGACCTTGAACTTTTAAGGTGTGGGTTGTAGCTTCTTCCCGGATCTTAGGCGCATTTGCCCCATTCTGGATGGTAATTTCAAGATTTGCACCATATGGGAGGCCTCCTTGGAACAAGAACATGAAGAGGGCTCGGTCTTGACTTGGGCAGTCAAGGCACTAGCAACGGTTAAAAAATCCTGCATCTTGGGCCAACATCTTTCTTAGACACTTCCGCTGCGATCTGTTGATGTTGGTGCCTTCAAGCTCTTTGTTTAGAGTGTCGAAGTCTGAGCACTACTGACCTGCACCTGTAAAAGACATAAAGGAGTAAGGAAGATAAGAAGTGGAGTTATAATTTCCTGGGCTACTTTTTACGTCGTCACAAGAATTGGATGTGTGCAGGGAGTGTTTTAGGTCTTACCCCTCCTCTAACCATTGGGGGGTTCTTTTTGTGTCGTCAGCCATATTGGATGGGTCTCGAGCAGCTGATGACTCAGGGACGTCCACTTGATCGGATGAAAGGATAAGGCAAGCTACACCTGGGATGAAGTCTCGTAAGGTCGACAATGGAGGAAGGGGTCTAAGGAATTCTTTCTCAACTGATGGCTGAGGAATATGATTCCTTTGGTGAGTTGACCTAAGTGGTCGTCGCTTTCTGGATCCCTTGGCGGGTGTTTGGACCATCCTATCGAGTTGATGAGTAGCCCTAGCTTCATGGACTGCCTCACATTTCAAGGACTTGAACCTACTTCATCTGTGGTAGACTTCCCAGAGCTGACAGTGCAGGCTCATAGGGGACCTGCAATGGGATTTCCTCTTGAACAGGAGCGATGGCTTGGGAGTGTTCAGGGAAAACGACGAAAACAATTTGGCCTTTTTGTACCTTCTCGGTAACTATAGCTTCGAACCTAGAGCATTCCGCAAGCTCATGGCCCATACCAAGTGATATGGGTACTAGAGATTTTTCGTACCCTGGGCAAGATGCTTAGGCTGTCTAGTAGGCTTGGGAGTGACAAGACCCTGTTGGAGCATCGCCTCAAAGATAGCTTGCAGATGGTCTAGCTCAGCCTTTCCCTGAACTTGTGTCAGGAGATCTTCTTGCACTGGTGGAGCAGAGACCTGAGGACGTCCTTCTGAGTTATCATGAACTTCTTAGTGCTGCGCATAATGTACACACATATATATATGTATAAGTATATACACATATATATATATAAGTATCTATGTATA
>NW_006496667.1:149395-174511 GCF_000471905.2 Amborella trichopoda | reverse complement strand
AATATTCATAGAGTACATCGAGTACTCATAGAGTACATTGAGTACATTTGAGTAATCTATGAGTACTCAAGTGTACTCTATGAGTTTTGAGTACTCAAAACATTTGAGTACTCATAGAGTACGTAGAGTACATACATGAGTACAAATGAGTACTCAAAACATTTTGAGTTCTCAAATGTACTTAAAACTCATATGTACTCAAAACAAATGTACATATGTACATTTGAGTACATAGAGTTATGTACATATATACATTTATACATAACTCATATGTACATATGTGTATATACATATACAAATATATGTGTATACACATATACACATATACATATATGTTAATATATATGTGTATACAATTATACATATACAAATTTATATACACATAAACACATATATGTATGTAGACACATACATGTATGTATATATGTATATGTATATACATATATGTATATATGTACATATGTGTACACATATGTATACATATGTATCTATGTATAGATATGTATATATGCATATACATATCCATATATGCATACATGTGTATACATTTTACATATATGTACACAAATGTATCCATATACACATATACACATTTGTATATGTATACATATATACATATATAGAAGATGCTAGGGTGAGCCCACTAGCTCTTAGAATAATATAACCCCAAGGGCCCAGATTAAATTTGGGCCGATCTGACGAGCGACAGTGTTTGAATTTTAATATTTTTTCTATAATTCAAAATCACTTGAATTTTAGGTAAATATTCTTCTCATCAAGATGCACCTAATAAAAATATAAAAAACATAATCTGAAAAATTAAAAATGGATAAATTACTCTGGAAATTTATGGGGGTATTTTTATCATTTTTACATATAAAATATTTTTTTTTCATATTTTTTTCATATTCGCCTATTTTTTTATCAACACACGTCTAAAATTTTAACTGATTTGGATTTATAAAAAATAGTTAAAAATCAAACATTATCGGGCATCTGTAGATCAGCCCAGATTCAATCTGGGCCATTAGGCTCATTTTTTTTTACGAGCCAATTGGCTCATAGAATACACATATATGTATACACATACATGTATACATATGTGTGTATAAATGTATACATATATGTATACATATATATACAAATATACATATATGTGTATATATGTATAGACACATATATACAAATACGTATACATATATATCTATACACATGTATATATTTGTATATATATGTATACACATGCATATATGTGTATATGTATATATATATATGTGTGTGTATGTATATACACATATACACATACACATATCTGTGTATATCTATATATATGTATATAAGTGTATATCTACATAGTGTGTATACAAACTACCTACTCCATCAAAAGACGAAGAAATATAAGACTATAGTTTGCTAGGCGACGATAACTGTGCAGGGATTACCTTCTCCCCACTAAATTGAGGGTAAAAATAAGGGACAGTATGACTCCAAAACCTCATTCAGAACACGTGTGCCAAAATCAAAATTACCACCGACAAAAGTAGCACTATTGGCACAGGTCAATCAATCATCTACACTAAAAAGGAGCATTATCATCACCAATCACTGTAGAGGAATCTTACTTTTCTCAAAACTTTAACTTTTGCTTTATTGAAAGGGCATCTTACTTTAGGTGCGGATTTGTAATCATTTGGAGTCCGACCTCCCCTCCTCTATATAAAGAGGCGAGACCCAAAGGGAAGAGGGAGGAGAAATCTTGAGAGTTTTTTGTCTAGTTTTCTACCTTTAGTTTTTAATGTTTTCTGAGTGTTTGGTTTTGAATCATTTGTTAAGTGTGAGCTTTGCTTGAGTCTTCTGTGTCTTATGTCTGAGTCTTTTGAAGAAGAGGAACCACACTGGTGTTATACTATCTCTTCTAGTCTATCTATTGTGAGCTTTGCTTGAGTCTTCTGTGTCTTCTGTCCTAGTCTTCTAAAGAAGAGGAACCACACTGGTGTTATACTATATCGTCTATTCTATCTATGTAAGTGCCTAACTTTGTTAATTATCAAGTAATTGTTCTATGTGCTTTCTATGTCTTTGCCTTCTTTGTTATGTGCTTTCTATCTTATTGTTAGTCTCTTCCGCTACTTTGGTATCAGAGCTAGGATTATTCCGTGGTGAACTGAACAATTTTGTCCATTAAAATCTTGTCAAAATTGCTAAAGTCATTGTTACCCAAAGACTACCAAGCCAGAAGGGTAGTAAGGTGTAGGGACTATTTCCAATTGACTCAGGGGTAATACCAAGATTAAAATCGCAAACTTATTCAGAACATTATCAAATAGAGCTACTTCTAGTTCTAGTAATACTCTACGTTTTAATAATAGAGAATAAATTATTATAGATAATATAGAAAAACAAATCCAAAACTAGAATATTCCTAAGGTTCCTACAACTGATGTTTATAAAGAAGGAACTTTTGAATTTAAGAGTAGTTTTTCAAATAAAACTATTGAAGAAACTATTTCTGTAAAACCAAGATCGTTTCCAACTTCTTTCATCTAGAATGATAAAAGAGCATAAAAAGAAAGAATTTAACTATCTTCATATTGGTTTTGTTCTAATAACTGTAAAACCTTTAACTAGAACTAGTTTAAATAATTCGATTTTACTTTGCTTAAGAGATAGCAGACACTGGAGGTTTAACGACTCTCTTTTAGGGATCGTTGAATCTACTCTTTGCAATGGACCTATATAGTTTAACTGGTTTCTGAATTTCTCAATAGCATTATTAGATCCAAATCTGTTAAAAGTTTTAACCCTTAACCTCAAAACTCAAGGTTTTGATATGGATCCTGGATCTCAAAATCTAGCATTCATTTATAGAATATGCTATAAAGTCATGAACACTCTATGTCCAAATGCTAAGAAAATGGATACTAAAAGACAAACTATCTTCTTTCAAACAAATATGGATAAATCTAATCTTCTTATACCTAAGTCCGTATCTTAGAAATAGGTAAAATTACCCTGAAAGATGGTCTCTCCAGTCTGAAACCCAGATAACAGCTCCTGAAAATAGGGAATCGAAACAAATTATGGAATATCTTAATGGAGAAATAGAAATATAATTTCCATCTTCTAGGAGAACATGGCTAAATATTTAAAATATCGTTCCTAAAATTCCGTGTAGAACCTCAACTTCTTCTATTCCTCAAATCGATTATGAAAAAGCCCATAATGACAAGATTGTTCTTGAAGGACTTAGAAGAAATCCAAACCAAGTCCAACACCCATTCTACAAAGTAGATACTTCTAGTTCTTCACAAACTGAAACCGAAGAACCAACCATTTTCGAATTCGATTTCGAAGTTCCTACACTTCAGAAACAAGATGAGTTTGTTATTGTTAAGGAATGGATTAAAAAGGACTTTCTCTCTGATGAGAACAAACAAATAAGAAATTGGTTCTTCCAAGAGTTCAAAGAAGAATTGAGAAATATATTTCATATAAAGTTTAATAAAATTATGATACAACACAAAACAAATGTAAAATTATTTAAATGGCTTAAATATATTCTTAAAAAGGAAGGAATAAAATATCCAGAAGATGATATAAATAAAGTTCAAAGTGTTTTTCATCATACAGTCAAAGGCGAAACGATTGAAGTTATCCATCCTCCTGAATCAAGTTTACAATTAAAAAGGTAAAAACATGAAGTAAAAGCTTCGCCTTATAAACTTGGGGCCTAAAGAATCTGATAATCATATGGCCAAACTTGAGGCAGTACCTCATATAATAGAACAAAATAATTATACAAATTTCTTCCTACAGATTATAAGGAAGCAAACTAATAGAATAGAAAATGTTCTAAATAAAATAAAGCCTCAACAACAAGAGAAGAAGGATGAAAAAGATAAAGAAGCAATCTTATTTAAACCACCACCAAGTATAGCAGCAGAAAAGTTTAGCCTGCAAGGAATCAAGAAGAAAGAAGATAACAAAGAATTGGTGGATGAACTGGTAAAAAGGCTCGAAAAATTAAACATAGATGCTAAAGGAGAACAAGTGGAAATGTACAAGTTCTTCAAAGAAACCAAATATTACAAATAAAGAAATAGAAGAAATAGAAGAAGCTTTTAAACCAGAGAGCTTAGATATTAATCGAATTAATTATGGGAGAAAAACTAGACCTGAAGCTCCTACCAGAATGTATTATCCTAGACTGACTCCTGTAGAATTTCAGATTGAAGAAGACTTGATTACTAGTTCGGTATCCTATTCAGGAAGATCTATTGTAAATTGGAATATAGATGGTATGTCTGAAAACCAAATCTTTGACCTCATGAAACATACGACTATGTATGCCACAACTTGTAAAGCAAGTGAGAATAAAGACCATGAGATTGCCAAAGCCATTATATGTGGTTTAACAGCGTGGCTCAAAGGCTGTTGGGATTTCCATATGGAAGAAGAAGCTAAAGATCAAATTTTAAATGCCACCAAGCAATGGGAAGTCAAAACTGAAATTAGACCAGTACAGGTCCTAAAAAATATAGTTACTGAGGAGATGCAGTAAATACTTTAATTTATATCATCACACTTCATTTTGTGGGAAGTTCAACCCTCTTATCAGCTAGATTTAAGGATTTACTTTCAAATTTAAGATGTCCAACTATTTCACATTTTAAATAGTATAAAGATGTGTTTTACTCCAAATTACTTTTTAGGGAGGATAGTAAGTCTGACCATTGGAAAGAAAAATTTATTGCTGGACTTCCCCATCTGTTTGTCGAAAAGGTAAAAACAAATAAAAAATAAACATGGGTGGGAATGATTCCTTACTATCTTTATACTCGGAGAACTCTCAGCCGAAATCTGTGCTGAAGATCTTACGTTATGCACATACCTAAAACTAAGAAGACAATTAGAAAAACAAAGGATGATTGGGAAAAAGGAAGTAGGAGATTTTTGCAAACAATTCGGGTATAATACTTTGCCCACTTCCAATCCTACCCATAAACAAAAATATAAAGACCCACGTAAAACAAAGTCTAAATATTCAAAAGGAAAGAAAAATACTTTTCCTAAAATTGTTTTACAAGATCACTCTTTTAAATAAAGGAGAAAAAGAGAAATACCAGTTTGCTATAACTGTAGGAAGGTAGGTCATTATAAAAATAAATGCAAAATAAAAAAGAAAATTAATGCTCTTGAAGTTGACCTCGAAATTAAAAAACAATTATTTAATATTCTGTTAATAAAATGAGATGACTCAGAAGTGTCTTCTAACTCCGATAGTGAAATGCTCATTGGAGAAATAAATGATTAAGAAATAGTTTTTACAAGTTCAGACTCTGATTCAGACTTTGATAATGTGCCTGATGACAACTGCCACTGTAATTTCTTAGTGGCCACTATGGATATGAATGGTTTAAACTTAAATACTCTAACAAAAGAAGAAAATTTTGTTATAAAATTAATTGACATAATAAGTGACCCAGAGGCTAAAAAGGATGCCTTAATACAATACATTAATATGGCCAAAGAACCCACTAGCTCTGCTACCCCTAAACTTTCCCTCATACCAACTAAGGAAGATTGTAGTTTTACTGATATTTTGAAAAGAGTTCAAAATAAAACACAAATTCAAAGGGAACCTTCGAGTCCTAAGTTAAAAAATGAGATAAATGAGGTTCGCAGTGAGCTAGTAACTCTGAAAGCTAGAGTTCAAATATTAGAAATGGCTAACCCTACTTTTAAAGAAAATGGGAATGAAAATATTGAAGAAGAATTTAATAATTTAATGCGTGATTATAATCATTATCTGCTACCACTTGAGGATGAAGATACTCTTCAAAAAATTCTAGATGACCCTGAAACTTCAACCAAATGTAACATGTTATAGAAAATACAAGACTGTAAATATGTTAACCTCTTGGACAAGGTAATAACTCAGAGATGGTTTACCATTGTTAAAATATTTGTCCAAAAAGAATATACCTTTCAAACTACTGCTCTTATAGATTCAGGAGCAAATTTAAATTGTATAAATGAAGGACTAGTTCCAACAAAATATTTTAGCAAAACCACACAGGTTTTAAGCACTACTGATGGTAGCAAGATGTTAATAAATTATAAACTGTGTGATGCATCGGTCTGTAATAATGGTGAATGCTTTAAATTTCCCTTCATAATGGTTAAAGGATTAAGTCAACCTGTTATACTTGGAACTCCCTTCTTAAATATGCTTTTATCCTATTAAACTTGATAACACTAGAATAAAAGTAGACATTGAAGGCCATGAAATAAAATTTGACTTTATTGATGAACCAAAAGTCCATGTAATAAATAATATTAAAAAATAAAATATTGACAAAAGAAAAATTCCTCTTTCATTTAAAAGAAGAAGTCAAACATAAGGTCATTGATGAAAAACTCAATGCGTTTATGAGTACTAAATGAGTTTATGAGTACTCTAAGAGTTTTTTTGAGTAGTCATTGAGTTTTGAGTACTCAAAATATTTTGAGTTTTGAGTTTTGAGTGCTCAAAACTCAGTTTTGAGTGCTCAAAACATAGAGTTCTCAAAACTCAAGCATATATTTTGAGCACTCAAAAAATATGTTTTGAGTTTTGTATGAGTACTCAAAACATGTTTTGAGTACTCAAAACATGTCGCTGTTTTGAGTGTTCTATGAGTACTCAAAACATGAGTGCTCTATGTTTTGAGCACTCAAAACATGTGCTCAAAACTTGCTGCACAACACACTCAAAAAAGGAGCACATGTTTGAGTGCTCAAAACAGGACCTGCACACCTATATGAATTGGACCCTAAGTCGTCGAGTTGGACGACTGCTCGTGCATTCATAGTTTATGTGCACTATGAACTAAGTCATAGGACCGTGATGCACGACCCTAAAAATAGATAGACCTGGAACACCTGAACATAAAGTTCCATATACGCACATGCAGCACGTTTCTCCCTTAGTCATAGCCTTGGTGAGCACACATATACACAACAAATGTGGCGATGATGATTTCTCCCTGAGTCATATCCCTAGAAGGCTAAACTCGCAGGCTAATGCACTCTCAAAGATCGGTGCCACCATTCAATTGTCTTCATCAGGGCCCACTCTAGTCTGGGTAACCTAATGGAGATACGTTGACCTGAGAGCCAAAGTCGATGCAGATGATGAGAGGGATGTCTTCCTTGAATGCCCGCCTTACCCATTCGGGGCACTCCTCGTAGCTAAGGATGTCATTGAGGCAGAGCAAGAAATGTCCCAAGGAAAAGACCAAGGTCAAGGAGCAGCAGCCCGAATTGTTCGACCCAATGTGTGCGGAGGTTGAACAAGTAGAGGACTGGAGAAAGCCTATCATGGACTTCATAACGCATGGAAGGCTACCTCAGGATCGGGCGGAACGCAACGGCATACGATGGATGTCCACTAAGTACACCCTTCTGGATGGAGATGTCCTCTTTCGTCGATCATTTGACGGAATTCTCCTTAGATGCGTCGATACACAAGAGTCAAGCAAAGTACTCGAAGAAGTGCACTCGAGTATCTGCGGGATGCATCAGTCCGGCCCTAAGCTCTACGAAGGCATACGTAGACTCGGCTATTACTGGCCTTCCATGGTGACTGATGCCCAAAACTATGCCAAAAGCTACCAGGTGTGCCAGATCCACTCAAGCCTCATTCATCAACCCCCGGAGCCTCTCCACCCTACAGTGACATCCTGACCCTTTTCCCAATGGGGTATGGACAATGTACAACCCATCGATCCCCCTTCCTCCTTGGGTCTTGCCTTCATTCTGACAGTGACAGACTACTGTTCTAAGTGGGCTGAAGCGATCCCTCTCAAGCAGGTTCCAAGGATCACGGTAGCCAACTTCATGCGTCATCACATCATCTACCAATTCGAAGTTTCGGACCGGATTATCTCTGATAATGGCCCCAAGTTCAGAAGCCATCTTGTTGATCGCCTAGCCAACTAGTTCGGCTTCGAGTAGAAGTACTCGACTATGTACTAGCTTCAAGCCAACGGTTTGGCTGAGGCGTTCAACAAAACTCTATGCGGGGTGCTCCAGAAGTCAGTTTGGAAGTCAAAGAAGAATTGGCACGAGAATCTGCTTAAAGCTCTGTGGGCTTATCGCACCACCATTCGGAATGCTACAAAGTCCACTCCTCAATCCTTGGTTTATGGAGGTGAGGCGATCTTACCCCTTGAGGTTCAAATACTCTCACTCCGTGTTGCTATACATCAAGGACTGACTGAAGATGAGAGGGTCAAGCTCCATTACCAAGAGTTTGATGCCCTTGACAAAAAGAGGCTAGAGGCCCAGTAGACCCTCGAGCACAATTAAGGAAGAATGAAAAGAGCCTTTGACAATTCTGACAAGGTTCGCTCATTCGCTCTGGGCGATCTAGTCTTAAACATCAAGAGACCGATTATCATGAATGCGTGTCACAAAGGAAAATTCGAGCCCAAGTGGGAAGGTTCATTCATAGTAAAAAAGGTCACACCAAACGGGGCCTATGTACTGGCAAACTCGGATGGAGGAGAGGCAATGCTCCTATCAATGAGGGATACCTAAAGAAGTACTATCCTTGATGTATCCCCAAAAATCTGGTGTACGCAGTAAGGTAAAGAAGGAAATGGAAAAGAAGAACATTAAGCCAGTTCAAAAGAATCTCATTTCTTTCATTGCATTAAAAAGAGTTACAAGTTACAATCAAAAGCCCATTACTAGAGAAGTTACAAAGCTCTTGCATTTGAGGATAAGAAGACGGCTACAGACCAAGAAGAAACACTCTCCTCATGAAGAAGAAGCAAACCCACGAAAGAAATGTCTTCCTCCTCAAGAAGAAGCAAACCCACCAAAGAGATTCTCTCCTCATGAAGAAGAAGAAAAACCACTTGGAGAAGTTAGCTTCAGTGCTACCAAAAAGGATGGTTACAGGCCAAAAGAAGGAGCCAACCACTTCTGAGTCAGCTTTCATCTATCTGACGAGGCATGGATAGCTTCCAAGGGACCGGCCCATGATGGAACAACATGGACTTCACGGCTGAGCTAGGATTTGGCTTCCAACAAATCGCGGCGGCACAACCTTCTCCTTTGCCATCACTCTTGACCCCCGTGAGACATCGCCATCCATGATCATCGCCGAGCGTGACTTAACACCATGCGCAGCCATCGCCGTGAGCAACACAATGTTGTGTTCTACCATCACCACGGGAAAGCCAATGACGTGCGAGACCATCGCCGCAGCCAGCATTCTCCTAAATGTGGCTCTCATCATACGTGGCCTAGGGACATGCGAAGGCAGTGCCGCATACAAATTAATGTCGCACATGCCCTTGTTGTACCTCGATTCCCACCATCCCCAATTCCTAGAGGGCACTAACCCTTGTGCTTCCTCGGTTTCCCCAACTACCTACTCGCAGCGACCGTCCACGTTCTCATGACCTTTCATCTCCTCTATAACCCTTCGGGTTTAGCCGGGACCACTCCATGACAATCGGAAAACCCCATCTGATCCTATTCTTTCCCCTACCGACATTGCCTTTCCTTGACAAAAGTACTTCACCGCCACCGAAAAAACCTTGTCCACCTTCCACCGTCCACCTTCTCATGCACGACCCTAAACTACATGGTCCAAACTATATGACCTTAAACTGTAGTGGTGGTCTAGTTGCATGACCTTAAACTGCATAGTCCATGTCTCATGACTCAAAACTATATGACCACGGTCCGTGCTGCATGACCTTAAACTGCATAGCCACGGTCGGAACTGTATGACACTAAACTGCAGCGGTGGTCTAGTTGCACGACCTTAAACTATATAGTCCTTGTTGCACGACTCAAAACTGCACGACCATGGTCCGACTGTGTGACCTTAAACCATAGTGCACATCCTGGCCACATGACGTTAAGAGGCTTAGCACTGTGGTCCAAACTATACGACCTTAAACTGTAGCGAAGGTCTAGTTGCACAACCCTAAACTGCATGGTCCTAGCCCCACGACTTTAAACTGCATAGCCATGGTCCGAGCTACAAGACCCTAAAACTGTAACGCACAGCACGACAAATGGTCCATACGCACAACTCCAACCGAGAGATAGACCACCTCCTCGCTAAAAGGGTATTTCATCAACATCCCAAGAGTCATACCTACCCCTTTTAACCCCTAATGGGTTTGTTTCACACCAACATCCCAGTGAAAGTCACATCTTACGATGACCAACTATCATGTTATCCTCAGTAGAGTCACATATATGGCATTGCTCATTATCCCTGAGAGGTCACACTGGACCTCCTAATCCACAGTGAAGCCATGTCCATCTGGCACTTCTCGAGTCCCGCCATCTCTACCTTAACTTCTTTGCTCATGTATAGCCTGAACTATCTTTATCCTCAGGGAGTCAGATTGTTATCCACAACCCATCCCCCATGTAGCTTTACCTACATGACGACCAACACACTGGTCCGTGCTGCATGACCTTAAACTGCATAGCCTTGGTCCGTGTTGCATGACCTTAACCTGCATAGCCCTGGTCCATGCTGCATGACCTTAAACTGCTCATCTATGGTCCAAACTATATGACCTTAAACTGTAGTGGAGGTCTAATTGCACGACTTTAAACTGCATGGTCCTCGTTGCATGACTTTAAACTGCATAACCACGGTCCAAGCTATATGACCCTAAACCATAACGCACGTCTTGGCGGCATGATGTTAAACTTCTTTGCCTAGGTCTAGGAGGCATGACTTTAAAGACACCCCCACATACGTTCACATGCCCTTTACATGCATCTTCACACATGTCCTCCCTAACCGACCCGTTCGTGTGTGCACACCACCTCCATTTTCTCCCCAGTGAGTCTACATAAGTGCACACGTCCTTTACGTGCATCTTCATGCACACCTTCCCTGAATGACTTGTGTAATCTTATGCAATAAATGTCTCTTGTAAATGTTCTAACACTATGATGAAAAATAATGCATCTGCATGAGTCATACTGTGATGAATGGCCACTGTTTATTTTAATATTGGCCACTACGCGGTGGGACACTCACTGGTAGTGGACATTATTATGACATTGTGATGAATGGTTATTGTTTATTTTCATGTTGACCACTACGTGGAGGGACACTAACCGGTAGTAGAAACTGCTACTGGGACTCCAGCTCAGTGTTAGTGGATGTTAGATTGCTATATGGATGAGATGGTTGATCACTATGCATTGGGACTCGAGCCCTTTGGTGGTGGATACTGGACTTGATGAGAACATTGGCTGCTACGTGGTGGGACCCAAGCCCATTGATTGTGAAAGCTAGGTTCACTAAAACATTGATGAGAATATTGGCCACTACGCAGTTGGACACTCACTGGTAGTGGGTATTGTTGTGATATTGCATGCTATGCGATGGGACAATCATTGGTAGAAAGGAATGTGATGTCGACATACTCCTCGGCCTACACAATGATAGGAACGGGTTAGGGGGGAAACAAAATCGCTCCCTAAGATTTATGTGATAAGATATGAGATTTGATTGGATGCCTTAGAAGGTGACAGCCTGTCGGACCCCGAATGCGCGCTAGGGACTGTGTGCGTGTGTTGAGGGTATTACGAAGTGGACTACCCCACTTATCATTACTCTCCCTCCTGTGTGATGATAGAGGCCTTAAGCAATGGGATTGGCTTAGCCTAATGGATAAAGCCTCTACTACGGGAATATGTGATCTTGAGAGTGCGTGGTTAATAATTGAATCTCTGTGTATGGTATGTTGGAATTGGAATGATTGAATGATTAATGGTTTCCCTGATAGAATGTTCATGATTATATTAATTTGATGGTGACTGTTGCTTGGAAGAATGTTCTTATTCGCCACCTTGATCTGATATTCATATATGCCAAACTATGACTGTATATTGATGAACTGAATTGTTATCACACATGGACAGAATCACCATAGATGCATAACACTAAACTTGCTTATTGGACTTTATAGCTCATCCCATTATTTTTCTCCTCTCCTTGTACTTTGATAGTGGCAAGGTCAAGATTTGGGGCTCGAATTTTGCTGTGGAATGTCGGAGTGGGACTTCTCGAAGAAGGTGTTTAGACTTTGTTTATATCTGGACGGTTTGGCCCGAGGTTTTGTTTATTGTTGTGTTGTTGATGTGTAATATTGGGCCTTAATGCCCCAAACTGAATGTAATATTTTGAGAAGCATTTAATGTAATAGATTTTTGATGTTTGGTATTTCTTTATGTTTTCTGCTAGTGGAGTAGTTGCTTTAGTTCTTTTCTTTGGTTTGCCTCATCACTGATAATAAAAGTTTTAAGTCTACCCCGTCCTGAGTGACAAACATTACATTAGATCACGGACCCTCCCTCAATCGTCCCTTACCATGTAAGGTACGATAGTCGGGGGAGGGGTCGTGACAGTTGCTCACCCTGTCTCACAAGTAGACATCGATGCTATGGTTACCCATAGCTTAAAGAACAGACAAATTTCAAGGATACAGGGTGCAATGCCTTATCAAAGGCCGTACCCTTCATACATTGGCCAGGTATCGCTTCCCTCAGATTAAAAGAACGGGAAGTTTCCCCTATTCAATGGAACCACGTCCCCAAACTAGCATATCGCCCACTTTTAAGTAGCACGTCGAGAAACAACTACTGATGGGAGACTTCTCCTCCATCAGTTTGTTGAAACCCTTGACGGATGGGCTTTTCAGTGGTATGCTCGACTTCCCCCAAACTCAGTGCATACTTAGGAGGAAATGGAGAAGCTGATCCAACAGCATTTTTATGAGGTAGAGGGAGAGGTTCAAACCATCGAGATTCTCACCCTGACTGAAGACCTCGATGAGCCCGTGGATGAGTTCATATCAAGATGGAGAAATTTGGCTGCTTGGGATCCCAATCCCATGCCTAAGAAGGAAGCAGTTCAAACTTGTGCTCAGAACATGCGACCTAAAATCGCTCTACATGTTTAGGCCTCTAATCTGATTTCCATGTTAGAGCTGATCTCCAAATCGGTCCGTATAGAAAGCTTAGCACGCCACCACGACGAGTCACGACAACCGTCTGCAAGCTCGAGGAACAACTGGGGCAATGGTAGCTCATGAACTAACACTTGGGGCAGCCAACAAAAAGGAGTAATCAGTACAGTCCTCACGGTCAGTGACCCAAAGAAGGCTCTCTCCCAAACTTTGGACCTCTCCAATGGGGTGAGCGCAACAAAGACAACGCCTCAGGCAGGCAAGCAACAACAGACGTACAACCGAGTACCCCCACTTGCGAATTTCAATCAGGATGACTATTGGGCCAGGCGTAGGAATAAAGTCTACCCCATTGGGAAGGAATGGGTCCCTGCACTATTCCAATTATTATTGAAACATAACATGATCGAGCTTCTAGAGGCTAAGTTCCCTGAGCAAGCTGGGCTCGATACTCAGGTGAATTACTGTGCTTACCATCGAAGGATCAATCACCCCACAGCTGATTGCTTCACGCTAGAGGATATCATTGATGCCTTGATTCAGAAAGGTCAGATAAAGCTTGAGGACATAAAGAAGGCAATCGGGGCAGTAGAAGCCTCCCACGCAATAACCGTCCAAGAAGAAGACGAAGCCCCTGGTATCCTTCACGCCTTTTATGTTATAATGCTTCAGGAAGGGTTGATCACACCGAAGCCGGCAAGGCAGGCCCAATGCCTTGCCAAGGGAACTGAAGACCGTTGGTGCCCATATCACCAGATATAGGGCCACTACTTGTGGGAATACACCAATTTCCATAATATGTTTGCAAAGAAAATATGGGAATGTCAGGAGTCCTACGACATCCCAGTAAGTGCTCCCCAAGTCACTACTCCACTGGTGCAAGAGGGCCTCTTAGCACAAGACTCGCGTAATAATGATTCAGAGCCTACTGAACCCTCGGCTTCCCAGCCATGGATAGTCCACCATGGGCGAAGTAAACTCAAGTCCTTCAAGCAAGAAATAGTTTGTCAAGCTAGGGTTGTTCACAAGCCTAGCGAGACGAATCAAGCACCACCACAGAAAACCAGAAGGAGACGAGCATCAAGGGCCGCTCGCTGGAGAAACAAGATGGCACAACCGCCAATAGAGCAGGAATTTCTCAGGCCCCTTCCTCCGACTTCGAACTTAAATGGATTTCATCCTTGGCACGATCCTCCTTGCTTCCTCATCCCATCAAGAGAACATCCCCGAGTCATCTTCTCCTCAGAGCATGTCCAATGAGGGTGACGACGTTAAAAACACTCCCCAATGGTCTAATCAAGGGAAAGACCTAAAAGATTCCTTACCCACGTCCAACCTTGGTGATGACGTAAAAAGCTCCTCAGATCGGTATGATGAGGGGAATGACCTTAAAAGTTCCCCACCTTCTGACCCTTCTCCTTCTTCTTCTTCTGCTTCTAATCCTTCTTCCCTAATGTCTCCTGCAAGTACAACCTTGAAATTTCCAGACTTTGAGGCTCTTGATAGGAATTTGAAGGAATCAACATAAGCAGGACACAACAGAAGCGGTTGAAAAGAACCGTGGCCCGGGCTGCTGGATTCTTAACAGTTACTGATGACCTAGCAACTAAAGCCAAAGCAGAGCCACCTTCTTTAAAGAAGCACAAAAATTCAAAGCCAAAGAAACCACAGTGAGCTCGACTTCAAACAGAGATTGAGAGAATCAAGAGGGAAGAACTTCTACTCTCAAGAGGCTTACTGAGCTCGACTTCAAGCAAAGATTGAGAGAATCAAGAGGGAAGAGCTTCTATTCTCAAGAGGCTTATCATATGTTGCAAATCCTAGGAGCATCACCCAGCACGGGGAAAATGAGCATCAGGTCAGGGAAGACATTACAACCTCCACCGCAAAAGTTAGGCACTTTGAAGTTTCCTAGTACATCGCTTCTCCCTAATCTAAATACCAATTTACCTATCCTACAGCACCTTGGGCTCACCAAATACTCCAAACAACCCACCTATTCTCCAATTCCATGGGACACCTCTGACACAATTACTTCTAAAACCTCAAACGTCCATCACTCAAACCAAGCCCGCTAAGTAATTAAGTCAGCTAGCAGGTCAAAATAAACCTCTTCCACCAAAACATACTCCTCAACCCAACATACCACCCAAACCCATGGCGGGACTAGGAGCATAAAGCGTTGACCAAGAAAAGGTGAAATATGATGTGATAGGACATCTAAGGAAGCTTCTAGCCCTTCTCAGCATTTACGATGCCTTCATGCTCTCAAAGGATTATCTGATGGCTTTGGTTCAGGCTCTCTCTAACCCAGAGGTGTATGAGACCAAGGTAGAACCCATTGAGGTGGACCCAACGATTTTAGGAGGATGTCCGCCAATCACCTTTTCAGAGGACGATTTGCAATTGGTAGAAAATTTTCATAATCACCCTCTCTTTGTGACAGGTGAATTACATGCATGCCCCATCAACCGAATTATGTTGGATGGAGGGTCGGCAGTCAGCCTTATTCCAAGGAGGATTCTTACTCGACTGGGGTTAGGGACCGAAGATCTTACTCCGACCCATATCACAGTTCAAGGGTTCAACCAGTCAGGAGAGAAGCGAGCTGGCACAGGTCGCATTCATTTTAAGATCGACAAGCTGAACGATTATGCTCGGTTTCATGTAATTGACACTGACACTTCTTACAACATTCTCCTCGATTGGCTATGGCTCCATGACCAGGGAGTGGTTCCATCGACATTGCACTAGTGCTTCATGTATAGTTGAGATAGGAGATAGCATACAGTCTATGCTGATAAAAGACCATTTCTTATAGCCGAAATTCACTATGCTGATGCAAAGTATTACTTCACAAATCTGGTGTCGCCTCAAAAGCTGAATGAGGGGGATCACAAGTCTACAATCAACATAACATCTTCGCCTCACAAAGATGTTGAGGATGTGGGGAGAGCATTGGTAAAAATGTTCAAAGAAAAAGAAAGGCAAGGTAGAATTCTCCCTTTAACCCCCATTCATTCTAGCATCCCAACTATCATCCCTGAAGAAACTCCGCCTTCACTCGAAGAGGAATTCTCACCCTCTGCCCCCAGTTCTAAACCAATTTCACCAAAAGATGAACCAGAGGTCATTCCTGAGATTGAGCAAGTCATGGGGATAGATTTCGCAGCTCCAAAGATCATCTATACGTCAGATCAACAAAAATTCCTGCATATCCCCATTGCACTTTTGAAAGCAGAAGTAGCGCGCCAACCACTGCGAAAGATTTTTCAAAATCCTGTTGCTATAAGCATAGAGGATGCTCCTCGGACTAGTGACCAGCCACAAGTTCTACACTTCCCTGGTTTAGCAGGAGGAGAGCAGTGTGTGAAAGGGCAGTCTTCATACCCTCAAGAGTAGGATCCTTTCACACACTTGAGTTATGAAGCAAAGTTCACAGTCTTCAGAGCCGATTGGAGGTCATGCATATTGCTTCAAAACATCTCAAGGAGTTCATGCTTGAGACCAAAAACTATGATGGTTTTGAAGTGAATGCACCACTAATGGAGGCCAAAGCCCCTCCTGATTGGACTATCTATAGTGAACAGGCTCACCAAACGATGTGGAAAATGAATTATGATCCCTTGACTAATCAAACATTAAGAAAAGAAAATGCAATGAATCCCCATTTCGAAGCTATCCAAGCCACGATAGCCGGTCATGGGACTAAACAAGGCCTAGGTTATTATCCCCTTTTGAAAAAAAAAACATTTCCAGAGGCGTTTAAAACCCAAAGAGAGCACATGAGTAAAAGCAGAATGAAATCATATAGCAAAGTCAGCCAGAAGAAGAGAAAGAAGCATTTTATTCATGAGTTCAAACTTCTTACAAGTGACGGCAAAAGAAAAGACATTTTCAGAAATGATCAGTTATCTTATTGATCTCAGCTCTGCATGTTATGGAAGAAGTCTCGGTGTCTTGGATACGTTCCTTCAGTTCAGCCACCATTCAAATGTCCTCCTCCATTGCCACAGTTTTGGACTCAATGGTGCGAGTGAGTTCGGACAAATCTACAACCAAGGAGGCCTGCCCTTCTTTGAATGATCTCCTTCTCAAGTTCAGCAAATTCCTGCCTTAATATTCGCATCTCCTCTCTTATTTTGATCATCCTCTTGTAGCAACGTTGCGCCTCCCTCTTGAGATCTAGCTGACGGCCAGTCATGGTGGCCTTCTTCTCAGTGCAGGAATCTATCTCCTCGCGATGATGAAAGATTGGCTCCTCCAATGAGGATAGCCTATTGATTTCTGCCTCATGATGCAGTATCCCTGACCGCTAGCTCTCCAGCTCATTTAGGGGTGCATCAAAATGGGAAAGGACTTTGGCGCACTCCTAACCACAATAGTCATGATAGAAAATTTCTTAAGCTTGGCCAAAGCCTCTCCCAGCTCATTGAAAGGAAGCTCCCTTAAACCCTGAAGGCCTGCACGAAGCGTGCCTGCAATCATACCAGAAACCTTCCTAAAAATGGACCTGGATGATGCTGCTGTGATTGCTAGTGCTGAAGATATTTCGGCAAGGACCGGGCTTGTTGAAGTGATAGCCATCTGAGCTACCTGCTCTTCTGAAATGACGACAAGCTCCTGAGCATCGTGCACTTCAGACTTAGAGGCAGCCCCGGCCTCGACCTGCTTATATTCTTCAATACCAGCCTCGTCACCTTCTTCTGTGCCCATGGGGGCCTCAACTTCTGTCCCAGCATTCTCCAAAGAAGCTTCCTTCCCTTTTTTCACACCTTCCTGAACTGCCACATCAGCTTGGCAAGTTTAGGAATTGCCTCTTCCCTTTGGCTTTCATCGATCGCCAATCCTGCCTCAGCCATTGTTCCTTCCATTTGGCCTGTGTCCTCAACAGCCAAAACCTCGATCACAAAATGCTCAACCCCTTCATCTTCATTATCTGTGCCCTCGGGGGCAGCAGCCTCTTAACACTCAGAGGCATCACTAACCATAGGCCCTTCTTCTTGAATCATCATCCTTGCCTCAGTTGGGGCACTAAACCCTTGAAGCACAGAGGTCATGTTAGCATCAGATTCCCTTCCTAGAGCAGCTGCTTCAGGGCCTTCAGCCTCGCTGGTCTCCGTGGGAACTGGGTCTGACTCAGGAACTACCCTTGGACTTAGGGGCACCTCCCTAAGTTTTGGAGTCATTTCCCGGTCAAAAGCAATAATAATGGGCTCAGAAGGATCGAAGTCGTTTGGTTCAGTCTCTAAAGAAGAAGATAACAATTTAGGAGAGATAGAAGATGTTGGATAAAATGCAGAAGTGACATTGAGGGAGTTCGTAAATGATCAAAGGATGAAGGGCTACCTTCTGGTTCCGAGATCACAGGAAGTTTGACACCCCTATGTCTTCGAGTATGCCCATCAACTTGAGCCAGTGCAAGAGTGCCGGTAGGGGTGGATTGTTTCCTTTTCTTTCTCCCTGTCGGATGAGGAGCAGCCGCTTCAGAACTCCCTCCTTAAGAAAGGCCTCCAACCAGTCTACTATGAGGACCACTCCCGCTCAGCACATTCAAGTTCTGAATGGGATGCTCCTCATGACCTGGGACCTTTCGACCCTCACTCCATTCAAATACAGAACTAAGCTTATCAAAGATGTTCCATGTTCTCTGTTTCACGGTGAGGAATTGCGGCAAGGTCTCATCGACCGCTATCTCTCAGGGAATCCCTAAAGCTTGCCAGTTCGAGGGATACCCCAAAACAAAGACCTCACCAGGAGCAGGAGGATCCACCACTCTCCTCTGTCTAGTCTCTTAGCGCCAGTTTCCGTTCTCTCCTTTTTAGGGGAATGGAGTCTTAAAGTCGCCAGGAAATGCCTCTCCTCTGACAATGACATTCCCTCTGTCTTTACCTTTGTAAGTCTTTCCACTGGAGATGGCCCCTAAGTCATGGTATATATTGCACAAAACATGTTGAGCAAGGGCATACCCATGCCCTCTTGCCATGTCACAGTCTACATATAAAGTGCCTGAACGAATGTCATCCGCCGCTTCTGGGAGCACGAGCTTGCATAAAAATAAGGCCAAATATGTGGCCAAGAAGACGCAGTCATTATTGGTCTTGGATTGAGAAACGAGAGGTGTCCCCTTTACAACTGCCATCCCTTTCCCCCTTAAAGTACCTCGACCCCCTTCAGGGTAGGTCCCACTAGTTAGGTGCCTCGATCTCGTCCTCCGGATCTTTTGAAGATCGGACGGAATGCGTCTCGGGTTTCAGGGATACCTGGGACTTTTTGAGATTGCTCTCTCGGGAACCTCATTTGAGAATGAGGGCAGGTGTTACCAACCGGTGAGAGAGTAATTTAAGGTGGGGTCAGGACTTACTCAGGCTGGCTCGCGAGGACGCCCTCAGATCACGAAGAAAGCCCCCCAGTAATAAAACTGATTCGGAATCACCTCCCTTGGCTTGTATTCTCTTATTTTATACAATCACACACATATGGTAAAGGTTATAAGATAGGTGGCTCAGACCTAACCTTTTCCTCTTTGGTGAACACACACAAGCATCCGCATTCAAAAGAAGAAGAGAAGAATAAGAGAAGAAAGATGGGGGAGAGAAGACTTCGACTAAGCGAGGAGATCAGCACAGTGACTAAGCTGGTGAATAATTGGCTTGACGTGGTAATAGAATGAGCTCGGTAACTCAAACCGGCTCACATGATTACTACTAGACATTCAATACCGATATTGACTAGCTAGGCATGATGGTTAGTCTGTCATGGCAATAAAGCGGGCATAGAAATTCTGGCACAACAACATTACAGCTAGACGATAAGACTACCATAAGAGGCTAATCTCAACCCTTCTTAATCAAACGAAAGGATTACAAAAAGAATGAAAGTCATAAAGGGAGAGTAAGAAGTAAGAGAATAAGAAAGAGAAGAGAAAGAAAGAGAGGAAGAGAGAAAGAAGGAGAAGAGTGTGAGAGAAGAGAGAAGGAAGGAAAAAAGAGAGTGAAAGACACAGTTGGAGCTAAGCATCTCATGTTGGGTTGTAAAATGACGAGAGAAACGGACACAGCCGGTGCTAGGCTTTGTCGACTGTGTCTAAGAAGTTAAGAGAGAGAAGAGGCAGTTGGTGCCGGGTATCGCCCGCTCGGTTGGAAGGAGAAGAGAGAGAAAAGATACAGTCGGTGTAGGCTTCATCAACTGTATTGGACACAGAAGAGAGAGAGGATGCAGACGGTGCTAGGCTTCATCGACTATATTGGACAGAGAAGAGTGAGAAGATGTAGTCAGTGTTAAGCTTCTTTGATTGTATTACACTAATAAGAGAGAAAAGACATAATCAATGCTGGGCTTCACCAACTGTGTTAGACAAAAGAGAGAGAAGATGCAGCCCCTGTTAGGTTTCACCAACTGTGTTAGACCGAAGAGAGAAGACATAGTCGGTGTTTGGCTTCGCTGACAGTGTTAGACAGAAGAGAGAAGATGCAGTCGGTGCTAGGCTTCACCAACTGTGTTAGACAAAAGAGAGAGAAGATGTGTCGATGCTAGGCTTCACCGACTGTGTCAGACTGAAGAGGGAGAAGACGCAGTCGATGCTAGGCTTCACCGACTGTGCTAAAGAGAGAAAAGACGTAGTCGGCGCTAGGCTTCACTGACTGTGTTAGACTGAAGAGGGAGAAGACGTAGTCGGTGCTAGGCTTCACTGACTGTGTTAGACAGAAGAGAGAGAAGATGCAGTTGGTGCTAGGCTTCACCGACTATATCAGAAGAAGAGAGAGAAGACATAGTCAGTGCTAGGCTTTACCAATTGTGTCAAAAGAATAGGAGAGGGAAATGCAGTCGGTGCTAAGCTTCACCGACTGTGTCAGAAGAAGAGGAGAGAGAAGACACAGTCAGTGCTAAGCTTCATCGACTGTGTCAAAAGAAGAGATGAGAGAAAAAGAGATAAGGATGAGAAGAAGAGAGAGAAAGAGAAATAGAGATGAGAAGAAGAGAGAGAAATAGATAAAAATGAGAAAAATAAGGTTGAAGAGAGAAAAAGAGAAGGAGAGAGAAAGATAGGAGTAGAGAAAGAGGGGAGCAGAGAGAAAGTTACCTTATTGAAGGGTACCGACCCTTTTCTTCTCTCTCCTCTCTCTCTCTCTCTCTAAGACGTACCCACGAGCTCAAGAAAAATTCAGAACTTTATTCAATGATCCAAGAAAAATGAATCGGCCCTCTTTTTATAATGAGGCATTGTCTGTTTATATAGAATTGAGCTAAAACGTGGGTGTACGCCCAAACACTACCTAGAATTAAAGATAATTGCAATTCAATTAAATTAAAAGAAATTCTAAAAATTGGTGCAAAAGGATTGTTTTGCCCCTGCTTAACAATGTGTGGAATTTCAGAACAGTCCCTGCTGCTGCTCAAGAACTTGTGTGATCTTCCATGACTGATTCGGGGTTGTTCTGATGCCCGTTTAATCGAAAGATAATTGTTTTCTTGCGAGGGTTGGCATGGCGATCGATTTGATACCAACTTCGAGTCATGAATCATGTTTTTAGACCGTGATCATGAGACTTGAATTTTGGATGAATCTTGAAAACTTTGGATCGATTGTGTGGTCGTTCCTTAATGTTTCTTCAAGGTTTCTTCATTGAATCACAATGAGTCTGCCATCACAATCACTTTGCAACAAATACAGCTTTATTCTGTGTCTGGATGAAGATTCCGTCGTCTTGAGTTTTTGATCGAAATCTTGAAATCCAACGATCAAAATTTACAGCAGCTTTGACACCTCCATGTGTGAAATCCAACTGTTCATCGTACATGAGGTTCGGGCTAGAAATAGCTAAAAACCTTACGCACATAATGCAATTGGTTTCGTGCCGATCGGGTACGCGAGAATCGTGATTTGGCAACCGGAGTGAGGCATGCTAGTACTGAATTTTCTGCAACTTTCTTCATGGATCAGCAGCTTCCTTCTCGTTTTTCTCCCTACTCGAGCATCGTCACGGGGCATACCACATATGGAATCGCTCGTCTTGATGAGACGAACATGCTCACCAAATTTGAGCACGATCCGATGTGGAACGAGTGAGATATAGGCCCTGAAAGTGACTGCCCATGACTGTAATAGCATCCACTTTTAATGGTGTTTTGGTGTAAGGTGGCCACACGGGAATAGTGTGCGACCTATCCCTTTTTAGTATTTTTCTCATAACTTTGTCCCGAAGCACGTGATTAAGCTGAAACTTGACCCATGGGGGTTTTAGACCATGCCAGATCTAACGGCGGTGGTCACACTACTGTTTGATGTACCAAAAATATAACTCTAGTTACAGGGTCCATTTCAGGGTGCTAGAGGTCGATTTGCCAAAATTGTTTCTTTATGTTCACTGCCTTGGATATGTCTGATTGCGATGAAACTTGGTAGATAGTCTCTCGAAGTGCAAATGAAGATCTTAACCAGTTTTGGGGTAATTTTGAGATTGTTGGAATTTCCACTTATTTTGTAGGCTTTATTGACCTACTTCTGATTTATTCAGCATCAGGGACCAAAGTGCTGAAAAATGCGTTCAAACAGCTTGCTCCACCAGATGTTGTGCTTCGAGAGAAGCGAGAAGGACAACATTCAGAAAATTTCCTTCGACTTTTACTTTTTTTCTTCCTAGTCACATGACCACGTGAATGTCGAGATGTACAGATGGTGCAACTAGGCTGCTCAAACGTACGGATGCATTGTTTGCGGTCCGTCCATGGAGAATTTAGGGGGAGAAAAGTTGGATGGATCTTATCAAATTTCGCACCCTCTTGTGGACTGTTTGTGACTTTGAAGATGAGGATTTTGTATGAACCTCGTCAATCAGAATAAGGCTCGTCTGACACTTGAGTGTCATGTGGAAGGGCATTGTTCCTATTTGGTCTGGGTTTCTTTGTCTTGGATAGACAACAAAAGAGCCTTTGGTTGGAATTCGTCTACGTCTTGTACCAGTTGTTCCGTGAAGGGTAGGGTACCTCAGTTTATTGAGGTGACTAGCTTTGGGTACAAACACCCTACCCACTGTTGTGTAGCTTGTTACATAGCAGGTCCAAAGTCATGGCTGACTTAGCCTTCTTAAGGTATCTTTTGGTTTTTCGGGATGATTTCCTTATTTGTTTTCTAAAGAACCTTTGGTTGGTGCTGTTTTCCGCTACACTAAGTTTACTTTTCACAGTCAGAATATTGCTATAGGTCTTGTCTGTCGGGTCTAGTTGGGGGAAGTTTTGTTAGCCGGTACCGACGGTCTGGGCCTATCGACGAGGCGAGCTAAAGTCTCTGGCAAGTTGCCCTGGCTTTGTTAGCTTCTTATCTTCATAGTGGTCATTAGCATTTTTAGAGTGTGTTTGTTACCTTGTGGGAATAGTGTTCTTTCTCATGAGACTTGTCTTGCCGTCTTTGCGAATCTTTTGTCATTCGAGTCCTTTTTGCAAATGGACTCAAGCTGTCAGAATATTTTCCTTAGAGCTCATATTTTTGGAGCCCTGACATTGTGACACCAAGGATTTTCTTCTTTTAAGTTAGAGCTGAAGCCGCCTATAGAGACGAATGTTGCATCAACCTGTTTTATTGATCTAAGCGTCCTTTGTGGATTTTCATTTGGACCTGGGAAGTGGCACCATAGAGACGGTTTTCACCAACTTCTTTTTATTTGGGGATATTTTACCCACGACCTTATAGCCATGTTCACCATTATTTTCTATTTTTAGTCACTATCCTCTTTCGGGTTTCCACTGTGCCCGATTTTTCTATTTTCACATAACATTTTTACTCTTGGTTTCATGACCATGCCCGTCCATCATTTTTACTCTTGGCGTTCCCTTACTAAGGTATACACCATGCCTGTTATTTCATTGTGAAGTTATGTTTAAGGTCAAGTCTCCGGGACCTGTGCAACGCCTTTTAAAATCATGCAGCCAGGACATGCATTCTAGTTTAAGGTCATACAACTGGACCATGATGATGATGAATGGCAGTCTATAGAGGCCATGGAGTGAGTATGGTAATGATTTTAGCTCACTTTTGGGGAGATTGCATGAAGCTACTTATGACAGATGGATGACATATGTGAGGTGAGTGGAAAATGGTGACCCACTATCTTACGATGAGTATAGGTGACGGGATGGTTCACCATTTTGTGAGAATGGGCGAGACTCACTGGGGAATGATGTAGAGATGGGAAAGAACTCATTGGGGAGATAGTGCAGGTGATGCGCACACATGGTCGGATTAGTTAGGGAAGATGTGCGTGTAGATACACGTAGAAGGTATGTGCGCGTATGTTGGGGTGAGTTTTAAGGTCATGCCTCCGAGACTTGTGCAAAGTAGTTTAACATCATGCATCTAGGACGTGCACTATAGTTTAAGGTCATACAGCTGGACCGTGGTTATGCAGTTTAAAGTTATACAACTAGGACCATACAGTTGAAGGTCGTGCAACTAGACCTCCGCTAAAGTTTAAGGTCATATAGTTTGGATCATAATGCAGAGCCTTTTAACGTCATCCGACCAGGACATGTTCTATGTGGTTTAAGGTCATATAGCTTAGACCGTGCAGTTTAAGGTCATGCAGCTAGACCTCCGCTACAGTTTATGGTCATATAGTTTGGACCATGCAGTTTTTAGGTTTGTGCAACTAGACCAAGGCTATGTAGTTTACGGTCATGCAGGACGGACCATGCAGTTTAAGGTCATGCAACTAGACCAAGGTTGTGCAGTTTAATGTCATGCAACACAAACCATGCAGTTTAAGGTCATACAATTAGATCATGGCTGTGCAGTTTAAGGTCATGCACGATGTACCATGTAGTTTAAGGTCGTGAAACTAGACTAAGGCCATGCAGTTTAAGGTCATGTAGCGTGGACCATGCAGTTTAAGGTCGTGCAGGGTGGACCATGCAGCTTAAGGTCATGCACCTAGACCAAGGCCTTGCAGTTTAAGGCCATGCAGTTTGGACCATGCAGTTTAAGGTCATACAACTAGACCAAGGTCATGCAGTTTAAGGTCATGTAAGGTGGACTATGTAGTTTAAGGTCGTGCAACTCGACCAAGGCCGTGCAGTTTAAGGTCATGCAGTGCGGACCATGGAGTTTAGGGTCACC
>NW_006496667.1:90396-147329 GCF_000471905.2 Amborella trichopoda | reverse complement strand
GCAGCTTAAGGTCATGCACCTAGACCAAGGCCTTGCAGTTTAAGGCCATGCAGTTTGGACCATGCAGTTTAAGGTCATACAACTAGACCAAGGTCATGCAGTTTAAGGTCATGTAAGGTGGACTATGTAGTTTAAGGTCGTGCAACTCGACCAAGGCCGTGCAGTTTAAGGTCATGCAGTGCGGACCATGGAGTTTAGGGTCACCATGTAAGTGAGACTTCATGGGAAATAGGTCGGTGGGTAGCAGTCAGATTCCCTGAGGATAAGATAGGTCGGACCAATGAGGGGTCCAGATAGGAAAGTTGACTTTATTGGGCAGAGGTGACAAATATGGGTCAATTTAAATATGCATGAGGCAAACCACTCGGGTTCTGGGATAATAGTACGAGAATGGTTTTCTTACTGGGGATGAGAAGTCATGGCCTGAGTTTAGTCGACCTGGGTTCCATTTTGCTTGGGGCAACAAGTCGGGGTCAAGGTGCAGCCGCATTGGGGATAGTGATAGGACACTCACGACTTCAGCCTAGGCTGCTTAAAATACTGTTGGAGTCAAGTGCAGTAGCCATTGTTTCTTGAGAGTGCTCAGCTGCTGATGAGTCTTTACAACTGGCGCTGAAGATGGCCACCACTGCTTTTTAACGAGTCAGCCAGCACTAGATTAAAAATGAGATCGGCATCGAGTTGCTAAACACATAGCAGGCACTGTGCTATCTCCTGGAGGCCGCTAGTGATAAGTTGTCGAGCATCCCGGCGGCGCTGTGGTTTGTGAAATACATAGCCAGCACTATGAACGACCCGTGATATCGTTTGATCATAGTCGACACTAAGTCAACCTCGCTAAGGGTTGTTGCAACTTAGCCAGTGATGAGTCTTCAGAAATGTAACTGGTTCTAAAGACGGTCAGCACTGCTTTCTGACTAGTTAACCGGCACTGAGGATGGTACATGATGGAACACAGCCAGTGCTGAGTTGTTTAAGAATGCAACCGGCACTGAGTTGTCGAACACATAGCTAGTGCTGAGTTCTTAAGACACAGCAGATGCCATGACCTAAGCCTGACCCAGTCTAGCTCACTTGTTGAAATTTTTCAGGCAGTGATGAGAGTTGCTTCGGGCCTCCGGTCAAAGCCCGACCCGGCCCATAGTCGTTTGGCTTTTCAAGGATACTGGGCATTTCATCTTCCTCTTGGATGGTTACTGCATGGGAGGCCTCGACTGCCCAGAAGGACTTCCTTAAGTCTTCAAGATTTATCTGACCCTTATGAATCATGGCCTCGATAATATCTTTCAGCGTGTAGCAATCATATGTGGATGTATGATCCTCTGATCGTAGGCACAATAATTCGCTTGAGTGTCAAGGCCCGCTTGCTCAGGGAACTTGGCTTTTGGAAGCTGGATCATATTATGTTCCAATAATAACAGGAGTAGTGCAGGGACCCATTCCTTCTCATATGGTTAGACCTTGTTCTTATGCTTGGCGAAATAATCATCCCGATCAAGGTTGGCTAACGGGGATACTCTGTTGCACGACTGTTGTTGCTTGCCTTCCTGAGGAGTTGTCTTTGTTGTGCTTACCCCTTTAGAGAGGTCTAGAGTTTGGGAGGGAGCCTTCTTTGTATCAGTGATTGTGACAGCTGCACTGATTACTCCTTTCTGTTAGCTGCCCCATGTGTTATTCCGAGAGCTAGCATTGCCTCGGTTGTGGGCTGAGCCAGCAGACGATTGTCGTGACCCATCGTGGTGGTGTAATAGACTTTCTATGCAGACTGATTTAGAGATTAATTCTGACATGGAGGTCGGATTAGAGGCCTCGACATGTAGGATGATCTCGGGTCGCATATTCCGCACAGATGTTTGGACTGCTTCCTTCTCGAGCATAGGATTGGGATGGAGAGAAGCCAAATTTCTCCATCTTAATATGAACTGGTTCACGAGCTCATCGGGGCCTTGAGTCAAGGTGAGAAGTTCGATGGTTTGAGCCTCTCTCTTGACCTCATAAAAGGGCTAATAGAAAAATTTATCCATTTCCTCCCACGTAGGATACCTTTGAAAAGTTGGGCCATCAAAGGTCTCAACGAACTGATGGAGAAGAAGTCTTCTGTCAGTCGCTGTTTCTCGACTTGCTGCCTGCAAGTGGGCAACATGCTGGTTCGGGGATGTGGTTCCGTTGAATAAAGGGAATTTTCCTTTCTTATAAACTAAGGGAAACGGGACCTGGTCAATGTATGAACGGTAAGGCCTTTGATAAGAAATTGCACCCTGTATCCCCAGAATTTTTCTGTTCTTTAGGCTATGGGTCACCATAGAATCAATGTCTACCTGAGAGACAGGATGAGGGGGTGAATTATCTTGTGAGGAAGAGGGAGGGGGCTGCCTTGGAGGTGTACCATCAAAGTGATGAGAATTGATCTCATGGTCAGCTGACTGGCGTGTGGCATCTATACTATCAATGTTTTCCATCATCGCGCTCACCATCTCCTCAAATTTGTTCATGCGCTCTTCCTACGCGTCACCAGGCTCGCTTACATCCATCACAATGATGGTTTCTTTATGGAGTTAGTGTTAGTTGCAACTGCGGGCTTGCGAACTTGAAGAGTCGTGCACGGTAAATCAGTCATCAGGGGTCAGCATGCCCTGACTGGACCCGGCTCTTGTATGCCTATCGCTTGAGGATCAGTTCTTGACGGTCCAAGTGGCTGGGTCATCTTCCACGATACTAACCACAGTGCAGGGCTCATGGACTTCTTCATCAGGTTTCAGGCGAAGAGGGTCCTCAAAGCGGGTTGCCTTGATGGTCATAATTCACAGACCTCTATCACATTTAGCCTTGAGGTCTTGATGGACCTCATGCCAAAACTGCGATCTGGGTTGTGGCTGGTCAGCTCGTCTTACTCAAGAGAGAGCTGTCTCCATCAGATGTGACAATGGATGAGGGCCAGGGACTGGAGTCATCTTGGGCCAAGGAGGATGAAGGACTCGATCTTCCATCAGGTCATTGCCCCGAGCTCTCTTATGGGCTTCAGAGACACGACCAAAGTGACGAGGCTGGTTTAAGATGGTACTCTTGGGGAAAACCTTCGTGTACCAAGGCTAAAGATGCTTGCTCGAAGAAGGAGGAGTAGGCTGGAGTAGGGTTGACTCATGAGGAGGCCTAAGTCGAGGACAAGGGGACGTCTATGATGGTGACGCAAGTGCACCCCTTGAAGAGGGATCTCGGATCACAGGTGGCCTTAGGAGGTGGAGAACTGCGAGCAAGTGTCTGTAAGAGAATAGGTGGATACCCGCCCCTTACATGGTGTGCATGTGTGTGCAGAGTAGGAGGACGAGAAGATCGGCTCTTGTGTGCTAGGGTTAGCACAACGACGGTGTTGCCCCGAGCAGTGAGATGCATGTAATCAGCGTGCATAGAACCTGACCTTAGAAGGTCTGATCCTGGATGCTGACTCGAGGTAGCACAAGGGCTGCCCCGAGGTGTGGCTTGAGTGGGTGACCCACGAGCCTTATGGTGTGCGAGATGGGTTGAGACCGTAGGGCTTCCGCCCAGATGTGTTGAGCCTCTAGGGATAGAGACTGGTGGTGAAGGAATGTTGGGAGTAGCCTTACAGTTACCCACAGAAGCAATGGCAACTTTGTTGTATTTTACAGAAAGGGACTGGGCATCCTTCCGACATACCTTGGGAATACGACTGACAAGTGACTTGCCAGTGGCTGGGTGCATGTTGCGAGTGGTGGTGTGTGAGCCACATATGCAGGGTGTCTTGGTGGAGGTTCCAACAGAGCGAGGAGATGGGGAGTGAGGGATCTTTAAGTCCCGCCTCACACCGGTCTAGGTTAAGACCTGGGAGTTAGAAAAGGGTCTTTGCTCAAAAGGATGGTTCAGGATGAAGTTGGAGGAACAGATTCCTTGGGGACAGTCGCGAATGCGAGGATAAGAAAATCCTCGATTCGAATGAATCGGTTAGAGAATCATCAAGACATAAAGTGTGAAGAGATAATGAAAGCAGATACTAAAAGAAGAAACTAGCCAAACAAGAACGATCCGACTAAGGGGTAGTTTCTCCCCAGTGGAGTCGCCAAGCTGGTTAGGTGCGTCAATCTCTCCCTCCAAATCTCTTGAGGATCTGGTAGAACGCGTCTCGGGGAGACCTAGGACTTTGTGAGATCGCTCTCTCGGAACCTCGTTTGAGACGAGGGCAGGTGTTACTAACCGGTGAGAGAGGAACTTAAGGTGGGTTCGAGACTTACTCGGGCTGGCTCGCATGGGCACCCTCTTAGATCATGAAGAAAGTCCCCCAAGTAATAAAACTGGTTCGAAATTGCCTCCCTTGGCATGTATTCTCTTGTTTTCTGCAATCACACACACATATGGCAAAGGTTATAAGACATGTGGGTCAAACCTAACCTTTTCTTGTTTGGTGAACCTACACAAGCATGCGCATTCAAAAGAAGAAGAGAAGAATAAGAGAAGAAAGATGAGGGAGAAAAGAATTCGACTTAGCGGGGAAATCAGCGCAGTGACTAAGCTTGTGAATAATTGGGATGACGTAGTAATAAAATAGGTTAAGTAACTCAGACCGTCTCACAAGATTACGACTGGACATCAATACCGACATTGACTAGCATGGCATGATGGTTAGTTTGTCATGGCAATAAAGCAGGTACAATAATTTTGGCACAACAACATTACGGCTAGACCACAAGACTACCATAAGAGGCTAATCTCAACCCTTCTTAATCAAATGAAAGCATAATGGAAAGAACGAAAGTCATAAAGAGAGAGTAAGAAGTAAGAGAACAAAAAAGAGAAGAGAAAGAAAGAAAGGAAGAGAGAAAGAAGGAGAAGAGTGTGAGAGAAGAGAGAAGGAAGGAGAAACGAGGGTGAAAGACACAGGCGGCGCTAGGCATCGCCGATTGGGTTGGAAAGAGAAGAGAGAAATAGACACAGTCGGTGCTAAGCTTCATCGATTGTATTTAAAAAGTGAGGAGAGACAAGACACAATTGGTGCTGGGCATTGCTGGCTGGGTTGGAAGGAGAAGAGAGAGAAAAGATGCAGTCGGTGCTAAGCTTTGCCAACTAGATTGGATAGAGAAGAGAGAGAGGAGTCGGTGCTATGTTTCACAGACTGTATTGGATAGAGAAGAGAAAGAAGATGCAGTCAACGCTAGGCTTCACCGACTGTATTAGATAGAAAAGAAAGAGAAGACACAATTAGTGCTAGGCTTTTCTGACTATGTTAGACAGAAGAGAGAGAAGATACAGTTGTCATTAGGCTACACCGACTGTGATAAACAGACGAGAGAGAAGACGCAGTCGGCATTAGGCTTCACTGATTGTGTTAGACAGAAGAGAGAGAAGATGTAGTTAGCAATAGGCTTCACCGACTACATTAGAAAGAAGAGGGAGAAGATGCAGTCAGTGCTAGGCTTCACCAACAGTGTTAAAGAGAAGAGAGAGAAGACACAATCTATGCTAGGCTTCACCGACTGTGTTAGATTAAAGACACAAAAGATGTAGTCCATATTAGGCTTCGACAACTGTGTCAGAAGAAGACAGAGAAGATGCAGTCAACATTAGGCTTCATCGACTGTGTCAAAAGAAGAGAGAGAAGATGTAGTCAGTGCTAGGCTTCACCAACTGTGTTAGAAGAAGAGGAGATGGAAGACGCAGTCGGTGCTAAGCTTCGTCAACTATGTCAAAAGAAGAGAAAAGAGAAGATGCGGTCACCATTAGGCTTGCTCGATTGTGTCAAAAGAAGAGAAGAGAGAGAAGAAGAAATAAGGATGAGAAGAAGAGAGAGAAAGATAGACAAAGATGAGAATAAGAGAGAGAAATAGATAAAGATGAGAAAAATAATGGAGAGAGAAAGAGAGGTGGAGAGAGAAAGAGAGGAGGAGAGAAAGAGGAGAGGAGAGAGAAAATTACCTTATCGAATGGTACCAGCCCTTTTCTTCTCTCTCGTCTCTCTATCCATGAAATAGCCGCGAGCTCAAGCAAAATTTAGAACATTATTGATTAATCCAAGAAAAATGAATTTGCCCTCTTTTTATAATGAGGCATTGCCTGTTTATATAGAATTGGGCTAAAACATGAGTGTATGCCCAAAACTACCTAGAATTGAAGATAATTACAATTTAATTGAATTAAAATAAATTCAAAAAATGTGGGCAAAAGGACTGTTGTGCCCCTGTCTAACAATGTGTGGAATTCCAAAACAGTCCCTACTACTGCCCGAGAACTTGCATGATCTTCCATGACTGATCTAGGGTTGTTCTGATGCCCATTTGATCGAAATACAATTTGTTTCTTATGGGGCTCGACATTGCGATCGATTTGATACCAACTTCATGCCATGAATCATGTTTTTAAACCATAATCATGAGACTTGAATTTTGAATGAATCTTGAAAATTTCAGATCGATTGTGTGCTCATTCCTTGATGTTTCTTCATGGTTTCTTTACTGAATCACACTGAGCCTGCCGTCACGATCACGTTGCAACAAACACAGCTTGATTACGTGTCTGGATGAAGATTCCATGGCCAGAATCTTGAAATCCGGTGGCCGAAATTTATAGTAACTTTGATACCTCCATGATTGAAATCCAATTTTTCATCATACATGATGTTCGAGCCATAAATGGCCACAAAACTTACGCACATAATGCACTTGGTTTCGTGTCAATCATGTATGCGAGCGTCGTGATTTGGCCACCGGAGTGAGGCGTGCTGCTGCTGATTGTTCTGTAACTTTCTTCACGGATCAACAACTTCTCTCTAGTTTTTCTCCCTGCCAGGGCACCATCATGGGGCGTACGACACATCTAATCACTCATCTTGATGAGATGAATATGCTCACCAAATTTAAGCACGATCTGACTTGGAATGAGTGAGATATAAGCCCCAAAAGTGATTACTCAGGACGGTAAAAACAACCACTTTTAAGGGTGTTTTAGTGTAAGGTGCCCACACGGGAATAGTGTGTGGCCTACACCTTTTAAGTGTTTTCTCATAACTTTGTCCCGGAGTGCTCAATTAAGTCGAAACTTGACCCATAGGGGTTTTCCACCATGTCAGATCCAATGGTGATGTTCCCATAGCTGTTTGACGCCCCAAAATATATGGTCCATTTCAGGGTGCTAGAGGCTGATTTTTCCAAAATTGTTTCGTTGTGTTCACTGCCTTGGACATGCCTGATCGTGATGAAACTTGGCTGGTGGTCTCTCAAAGTGTAGATGAAGATCTTATCCAGTTCTGGGGAAATTTTGAGACTGTTGGAATTTCCACTTATTTTGTAGGCTTTATTGACCTGCTTCATATTTATTCCGCATTAGGGACCAAGGTGCTGAAAAATGTGTTCAAACACCCACAAAAGAATTTCACCCATTTGGTGAAGGTTACCCGACCATTGCTAGACCGGTCATGGAGCAATTGGTAAACCTTGAAAATATTTTGAAGACTAGTGGCCCCTCTTCTCCCAAGCTAACACCACAAAAAATGATTGAATTCTAAGGCACGAACTCATTGTACATGGCCCCGATCAGGGGAAGACCCCCAATAAAATGAAGATCTAGTAAAGAGATTCTTGCTTCCCGGTGCCCAAGAAGCCCGGTGTTGCTAACATGGCTCCACGTCTCCAGCAGTACCTTGACCATATTGGAACACCAATCATAGTAGTTGGCCGAGCACTGAACCGCTGCCAATAGGGAAACACGTTCAAGAATACTGTTCTGCGACACCAACACCCTGGCAATCCAGGAAGAGTATCCTTTTAAATATTGGTGCTCCCCCTGTACTTGAAAGCCTCTTCCTGACCATATTATTTCCTTTTTCTGCACCATATACTTTCCTAGGGTGTGTAAGTTCTCCCCAAAAGCTATATTCTGGTGCATACAATAAAGGAGCGCCACCCCTTCTTGAATACTGACATTGCCGTCATTATCCTCTAGGACTGCTAAACAAACTGGGTCAGTGATAAAAGTGACATTGAGAGGCCACTCTGGTTTGCATACCGACTCTGTCATCCAAATAGGCTCGCCCATTACTAAATCCTCACCGGTAAATTAATGGGTATCGACCTCTCCTCCACTTGGAAGGTTCTTTATCTCAGGAATTTGGTAAGCAGACTCAGCCATTATGAAAAGGGATTCAAGGATTTGCAGCTGAATGAATATTACTAAATCACCTGTCAAGCATCGGCTACATCTTCAGAGGACCAGCGCCGGTTGCATATACGGAAGCTTAGCACCAGCTGTGTCTCCAATGGGCCAGTGTCGGCTGTGTATCCTCAGTTGGCACCGACTGTGTTTTCAAAGGCATATTGCTGGCCGTATCTTCAGGACCCTAGCGCCAGATGAGTTTAAGGAAGCTTAGTGCCAGCTAAGTTTAAGGACGCTTAGCGTCAGTTGTATCTCCAAGGGTCCAACGCCGTCAGTATCTCCAAGAGGTCCAGCGCTGGCTGTGCACTCAATGTTTAGTGTCGGCTTCGTATCCTAATGCAACGCCGACGATGTTCTCAAACACAATTGCCGGTTGGGTTCAAATCTCCCACATGTCCTATATATTCTGTAGGCGTCACCTCGAACTCTGTCACGCTGCCCAACTTTCACGTCCTTCCCTGGCACAGGTCTTCACACATGCGGATTGGCATCCGTTCTCCTTCCTGCAACAGTCCAGCTTCAGCGATGGCCCGTTTCCCTACACCTTTTGGTTTCCCGTCGGAAACTCCCCTCCACAGCAAGAAACCCTCTACGACCCTTCCGCAAGTTGCTGGGACACCACCTATGCTCATCGAAAAAATCACCAAGATCAGTGGAAAGCCCTAAGCAGCCCACTACTGTCACTTTCACCGCTTCTTCCATTCGCTGGAATCCACAAAACCATGGCTGGAGTTTCTTGTTTCTCCGGAAACCCTATGTGCCGGTCGCGAAACTCTTGCAACTTCAACTGATCCTGCCTCTTATCCCGCAGGGGTCTCCTTGCTCGATCGACACCTCCCCTGCTTGATGACAAGCTTCCGCTAACCCTTGTTGGAATACTTTCAGTTTTTTGAAGCTCCTTCTCACCATTAAAACCAAGTTTTCACCCTAAGTATTTTTACCCTTCTGTAAAAAATAGTGAAAATGGTGTTTACCCCCTTTTATAGCCGATGATTTCAACAAATGCCCCTCGCAAATTGGGAAGAGGCCAAACGCCAATGGGCTAGACCGGGTCGAGCTCGGATCAAGGCCCGAACACTAACCCACAATCAGTGCTAACTATGTTGTCGAAACTACCCAGCACCAGCTGTGTTTTCAGTAACTCCAGTGCCGACCGTGTTTTTAGTAACCCCAGTGCCGGCTGCATTCTCAACAATCCAGCTTCGGCAGTGTTTAAGAGTTAGCACGACCACCCTTAGTCGCCTACATTTTAAACCTCAGCATCGTTTGGGTATTCAAGAGATAGTGGTTGGTTGTTCTCAATGTTGACCGCATTTTCAAAAGGTTCAGCACCAGCTGAGTGTTCAAGAAGCAGTGTTGTTCGTTCTTAGTGCTGGCTATGTTCTAAACAATCCTTCGCCACACTCTTCATGCTCAAGCTGTGCGTATCTTACTACTATTATCCCCAGTGAAGTTACACCTTGACCGTGACCTATCAATCCCAGTGGAGTTGTACCTCGGTCATTCCACCCAGGTTATCACTCCTAATCCCCAGTGGGAGTCATACCCATGTTATACCCTCTCAGCCCCAGTAGGAGTCATACTCATACTGCAATATCCCCAGTGGAGTTAAGGAACATTTTAGCACTGCAACCACCAGTGAGTCTGCTTCACATGTAGCTATCCTATCCCAATGAAGTCGGACTTCCCATGTGAACCCCTTTGCTGGCTTTAACCATTTTATCCCTAGGGAGTCAGATTTCCATCTATAGACTTATTCCCCATGGAGCTTCACCTACATGGCGACCCACACCATGGTCTGCGCTGCATGACCTTAAACTGTGTGGCTATGGTCCGTGCTGCATGACCTTAAACTTCATGGTTATAGTCTGTGCTGCATGACCTTAAACTTCGTGGCTATGGTCCATGTTGCATGACCTTAAGCTGCATGGCTATGGTCTGCATTGCATGACCTTAAACTGCATGGCTATGGTCCTCGCTGCATGACCTTAAACTGCATGGCTATTGTCCACGCTGCATGACCTTAAAATTTCATGGCTATGGTCCGCGCTGCATGACCTTAAACTACACAGCGTTGGTCTAGGTGAATGACCCTAAACTGCTTGGTCCAAATTGTATGACCTTAAACTATAACGGAGGTCTAGCTGCACGATCTTAAACTACACAGTCCAAACTATATGACTCTAAACTATAGTATACATCCTAGTCGTATGATGTTAAAACGCTTAGTGCCACGGTTTAAACTATATGATCCTAAACTATAGTATACATCCTAGTCGTATGACGTGAAAAGGCTTAGTGTCATGGTCCAAACTATATGACCATAATTGTAGTGGAGGTCTAGCTACACGACCTTAAACTGCATGGTTCCAGTTGCACGACTCTAAACTGCATAACCACGGTCCATGCTATATGACTTAAAACCATAGTGCAGGTCCTGACCGCATGATGTTAAACTGCTTTGCATGCCCCGACCGCATGACGTTAACCTACTTTGCACAGATCTCTGAGGCATGACCTTAAAACGCACCCCCACATATGTGCACACACCTTTTATGTGCATTTTCATGTACCGTTCGTGTGCACGCACCACCTTCATTACCTCCTCAGTGAGTCCATTGACTTCATTACCATTCATTATTCCCCAATGAGTCTCACCCATGCTCACAAAATGGCGAACCATCCCGCCACTTATACTCATCGTAAGCTAGTGGGTCTCCATGTTTCACTTTCCATTCATACATCTTCCACCTTTTATAAGTAGCCTTGTGCCATGTTCCCAAAGTGAGCTAAAACCACCACCATACTCATGGCCTCCACAGACTGCAATTCATCACCATCACAGTCCAGCTGTATGACCTTAAACTGTAGTGCATGTCCTGGTTGCATGACGTTAAAAGGCTTCGCACAGGTCCCGAAGGCATGACCCTAAACATGCCTTACAAAAAATAATGCGCATGGTGTATACCTGAACAAGGGAACGCCATGAGTAAAAATGATGAACGGGCATGGTCTTGAAACCATGAGTAAAAGAGTTTCGTGAATAAAAAAAACCTGAGCATGGTAAAATCCCAAAAGGGCATTGTAAGTAAAAATAGAACACAAGGGTGGACATGGCCGAAAGGTCATGGGTAAAAGAGGCCCAAATAAAAAGGAAGTTGGTGAAAACCGTCTCTACACTGCCGCTTCCCAAGTTTAAGTCGCTTAAACCAATAAACAGGTTGATGCAGCGTTCATCTCAACATGCAGCTTCAGCTCACATTAAAAAAAAATCCCTGGTGTTACAATACCAGGACAAAAAAAAACGAGCTTCAAGGAAAAGATTCCAACAGCTTGAGTCTATCAACAAAAAGGACTTGAGAGAAAGAAGAGTCACTAAGAAGGCAAGAAAAGTCTCATGAGGAAGAAGCTTCATTCCCATGAGGTTACTAAACGTACTCCAACGATGCTGGAGACGCCCTAAGAAGGCTAAGTCAGCCATGACCTTGGACCTGTTACGCGAGACTACTAACAGTGGATAGGGGTTATAACCAAAGTTGGTCACCTCAATAAACTAAGGTACCCTACTCAACAAGGAATAACTGGTGCACGACCTAGATGATCATTGACTGAAGGCTCTTCAGCAAACCATCTAAAACAAACAAGCAGTAAGTCACCCCGAGAAACCAAAGATGCCCCAAGAAGGCTTAAGTCAGCCATGACTTTGAACCTGTTATGCGAGACTGCTAACAGTGGGTAGGGGTTATACTCAAAGCCAGTCATCTTAATAAATTGAGGTACCCTGCGCGCCAAGGAACAACTGGTGCACAATGCAAACAATCACCGACCAAAGGCTCTTTTATTGTCTATCCAAGAAAAAGAAACCCAGGCCAAATGGGAAAAATGCCCTTCAGCCTGGCATTCGACTGCCAAACGGGCTTGATTCTGACTAACGAGGTCAGTACAAAATCCTCAGCTTCAGAATCATAAACAGGGTTAGGACTTCCACAAGATCCCTAAGAAAGGTCTCTTCTCCCCCTAAAGTCTCCATGGATGGACCTGTACATTACATTCAAAACGTCTGAGCATCCTAGTTGCAGCATCGCATGAATCTTTTTGGCGTTCACGTGGTCCTGTGGCTAGGAAAAAAAAGTAAAAAAGCTGAAGGAAATTTTCTGAATGTTGTCCTTCTCTCTTCTCTCGAAGAACAACATTCATTGTGGCAAACTGTTTGAACACATTTTTTAGCACCTTGGTCCATGATGAGGAATAAAGAGGATGCAGGTCAATAAAGCCAACAAAACAGTGGAAATTTTGACAGTCTCAGAATGGCCCCAAAACTAGTCAAGATCTTCATAAGCACTTTAAAAGGTCCCCCTACCAAGTTTCACCACAATCAGATATATCTAAGGCAGTGAACACAAAGAAACAATTTCGGTAAAATCGGCCTCTCGCACCTTGAAATGGATCCTGTAACTAGAGCTATATTTTCGGTTTGTCAAACAGTTGTGGGTCACTACCACCAGATCCGGGCCTTATGAGTCATGTTTTGGCTTAGTCGGTTACTCTGAGACAAAGTTATGCGTAAAATATCGAAAAGGGGTAGGTCGCACACTATTCCTGTGTGGCCACCATGCACCAAAACACCATTAAAAGTGGCTATTTTCACAATCACGGGCAGTCATTTTCGGGGCCCATATCTCACTCATTCCAAGTCGGATCATTTTCAAATTTTATGAGCATGTTTATCTCATCAAAAAAAGAATTTTGATATGTGGTACACCCCGTGACGATGCCCGAGGAAAGAGAAAAATTAGAGAGAAGTTTTTTATCTGTGAAGAAAATTACAGAAAAATCAACAGCAGCACACCTCGTTCGAGCTGCCAAATCACGACGCTCGCGTACCCGATCGACATGAAAATAATTGCATTATGTGGGTAAGGTCCGAGGCTATCTATGGCCTGAACTTCGTATACGATGAATCGTTGGATTTCACACACGAAGGCGATGATGCTACTGTAAATTTCGACCGCCAAATTTCAAGATTCTAGTAAAAAATCTAAGACGACAAATTATTTATCCGGACATGAAATTGAGTTGCGTTTGTTGTAACGTAATCATGAAGGGATGATCAGTGTGATTCAGTGAAGAAACAAAAGAAAAACATCAAGGAACGAGCACACTTATCAATCAGAAATTTTCAAGATTCATCCAAATTTCAAGTCAGGGATGGTTCTGAAATCTCACACATTGTTAGTCAACGGAAAAACAGTCTTTTGCACCCATTTTTAGAATTTCTTTTAATTCAATTAATTGTAATTATCTTCAATTTTAGGTAGTTTTTCGGCATCCACCCATGTTTGGACCCAATACTATGTAAACATGCAAAGTCAAAATGTGAAAAAAACAACACAGGACCTTCGATTCATTCAATAAAGATTCAATTTTTTCTTGAGTTCGTGGGTACATCTTGGAGAGAGAGAGAGGAGAGAGAAGAAAAGGGCTGATACCCCTCGATAAGGTAACTTTCTCTCTCTCCTCTTTTCTCTCTCCTCCCCTCTCTCTCTCTTCTCTCTCCTCTCCTCTTTCCTTTCCTCCCCTCTTTCTCTCTCCTATTTTCTCATATGTCTCTCTTTCTCTCTCCCTTTTCTCCTCTTTATCACTTTCCCTCTCTTCCTCCCCTAGTGTATCATGTCTCTCTTTCATTTCTTCTCTTTTTCCATTCACGCATGGCGGTCAAACAGTTAACGACAAACTTTGCCACATCATGCTTCATGTTGTTCCATTAAAAGGTCTCTTTCAAATCCAGGTACATCTTCATACTCCCTGGGTGTACCGTGTAGCGGGAGTGGTGAGCTTCCTCTAGAACAGCCCTTTTTATATTCTCATCATTAAGAACACACACTCGATTCTTAAACCTTAACAAGTCATCACTGCCATAAAGAAGTATTCTTTTCCTTCCATTTTAAGTTCTTTTAAGAATTTTTACCAGTTGGGGATCTCCTTTTTGAGCCGTTTTGATTTGTTGAAAGAGTTGGGGTTCCATCCTCAGACACGATAGCATTCCTTCTCCCTCACTACGGGGCTAAGATGGTGCCACTCCACCACATCCTCTAATAGCTTCATTTCTCAAACCATCAAATGTGCGACGGAGATCACAACTTTTTAACTTAAGGCGTCGGCTACTACATTAGTCATGCTTGGTTGGCAATCAATTGTACAGTCATAATCATTCAATAAGTCCATCCATCTTCTTTGCCTCATAGTTAACTCTTTCTGGGAAAATATGTACTTGAGGCTCTTGTGGTCCGTGAACACTTTAAACTAGGCCCTATAGAGGTAGTGCCTCCCGCTTTTTAACGTGAGCACTACTGTCTAGAGGCATAAGCAATGACTTTACCTCTCTTCATGAGTACACTTCAGAGCCCTTTATGAGATGCATCGGTGTAAACCACAAAGTCTTCATTCCCCTCGGGCAAGGCCAGTATCGGGGCTGTGACTAGTCTCTTCTTAAATTCTTGAAAACTCCTCTCACACTCCTCTGACCATATAAATTTTATGTTCTTCTGAGTCAATCGAGTCAAAGGAAGCGCTATCTTTGAGAATCTTTCTACAAAGCGCCTGTAGTGCCCTGTCAATCCTAGAAACCTAGGAACCTTGGTCACATTTGTTGGCCTTTCCTACTTAAGTATGTCTTCAATCTTAGAGGGGTGAACCTTGACTCCATCCTTAGAAATAATGTGCCCAAGGAAGGCCACACTGGGGAGCAAAAACTTGCTCTTTCTCAACTTAGCATACAATCTTTTTTACTTCAAAGTTTGCAAGACAGTTCTTAGATGTTGTTCGTGCAAATCCCGACTCTTAGAATATATCAAGATATCATCGATAAAAACCACTACAAAGTCATTTAGGAAGGGCCTAAACACCTTATTCATCAAATTCATGAATACAGCCAGAGCATTGGTTAACCCGAACGACATCACAAGAAACTCGTAGTGACTATATCGAGTTTTGAAAGAGGTCTTTGGGATGTCTCCTTCCTTGACCCGCAATTGATGATAACCCGATCGGAGGTCAATACCCATATTTCCTGGAAGATTCTTCAGGATCCTCGGGTTAGGTGGGAAGGGCTTCCCTTTAGTGTTTCTCCTAGAAAACTGTTGGGTTTCTTCCCAAACTTCCCCAACAGCACTGTATTCATTTGTCCTTCCTTCCTTAACCGGTGATCCTCACAGTCTTTTTCCATCTTCAGGGCATGGTCTACCATTGGGGCATACGACTTTATATTGGCCGACATCACTCTAGTCCTAATATCCGATAGCAAGCCCGTTCAAAATTTAGCGGTCTTTCGCACCTCAGTATTTATGATGTGAGGCGCATACCTAGAAAGATTTGCATATCGAGCGGCATATTGTTCCACCGTCATACCTCCTTGCTGAAGTTCAATAAATTCTACCCCCTTCATGTCCTTGATTAAATCGGGGAAGTACTTCTCATCAAATGCTTCCAAGAAGTTTTCCTAGGTGACCTCACTGCCTAACTCCCTCCAAGTCTGCTTTATCGAATCCCACCAATGCTCTACTTCTCCTTCCAGCATAAAGGCGCCTAGCCTGACATTTTACTCATCCGAATAGTGTAACACCTTTAAAATCTTCTCTATTTGTTTCTTCCACCTCTCAGCCTTCTCCACTCCACCATGCCTAAAAAAGGTTGGGGTGACATTCTCCTAAACCTCTCCATGAGGCTACTGCCATTTTGCACTGGTGTAGGGGTAGACTGGGTTGGCATCGATTCCTTCATCATTTGGGTGATAGCCCCCCTAGAGTTCTATAAAACTTGTCGAGTGCCTCGGTATTGTCATTACTGGAACTCGCATTGTGGGTACGAGCTCTCGGCATCCTTAACCTAGTCCCAAGAACACCCAGTCACTTGTCTACCCCAAAACTAATCTAAGGACTCTCCTAAACTCCCTAGGCCAAGAATCCTATCCTGGCTGCTTTTGATACCATATCTGTCATGACCCCACCCCCGATCACCGTACCTTACACAATGAGGAGCGACCGAGCGTGGGTTCGTGATCCAATGTAACATTTGTCACTCAAGAAGGAGTGAACTCAAAGCATTTATTTTCCATAATCGAGCAAACCATGGAAAAGAAACTCAAGAATAACTCAACTAGCGGGTGAACATCAACAATCCCAAACACCAAAAATCCATTATCTATATAAATCTATTTCAAAATGTTACATTCAGTTCAGGGCATTTAGGCCCAATATTACATATATCAACAAAGAACAAAAACCCAAGGTCAAACAACCAAGACATAAACAAGATCTAAGTGCCTTCTTTGCAGAATCTAACTTCAACTTCCCACAGCAAAACACGAGCTCCAAGTGCTAAACCTGTCGCTATCAATCAACAAGGAGAGGAGAAATAATGGAATGAGCTATACAACCCAATAAGTAGATCTATCGTTATGCATCTATAGTGATTCTTTTTGTGTGTGATAACAGTTCAATCCATCAATATAAAATCATAGTTTAGCACATATGAATATTAGATCAAGACAGTGAGTATGAACATTTCATTTACTGTCGGCCCACTAACATCTCGAGTCAAACATTCAAACGGGACTTCCACTAAAGTGCTTATTCTTTAGAGGAAAATGATCTTATACTTATAGAAGATCATTCATTTCAAACCAAGTCATGTAAGAAGTGATCGGAGTCTGATCGGACATCGCCCCACGACTCCGATTCTCTTATTTTTTAGATTTTTATATTCATTATGATTCCAAGTCTCATCGTCATTGCAAGAGTTTCATTTCTCATTTGATAGAACGGGTTGTTCCACGAGTAGATGCTCTATGGAAGACAAAAGCAGTTCCTCATTACAAGCTCAATGAATCTTCAGTCATTGATATGAAAACGCCCTAATGGAATCTCATTACACAATAGTTATCATTAAATTAGTGCGATCCTGAGCATTGAATCAGTGAAATCATTAACATTCAATCAGTGCAATCCTAAACATTCCTTATTCAGAAATTCGATCATTACCCACTCACTCCCTAAATCACCTACTGTCGTAGTAGAGGACCTATCTATCAGGCTAAGCGAATCCTATTGCTTAAGACCTCTACCATCATATAGGAGGGAAGCTAATGACAAGCGGGGTAATCTACTTCGTAATAGCCTCAACACACTCACACAGTCCCAAACGTGCAATGGGAGTTCGATATGCCCTTACCTTGCAAGGCATCAATCATTTCATTTCATTTCATGAATCTAGAATGTGACCCTCTGTCATTTCTCGTAAACCGTTCCCATCATTATGCAGGTTAGGGAATATGTCGGCATCACTTTCCTTACTATTGATGAGTGTTTCATGGCGTAGCATGCGATACCGTAACAGTATCCACTATCGGTGAGTGTCCCACCTAGTAATGGTCAATATCAATACAAGAAGTGACCATTCATGACAATATCATAACAATATCCATTACTGGCGAGTGTCCCACCGCATAATGGTCAACATCAATATAAGTAGTGGCCAGCCATCACAATATCGAAATAGTATCCATTATCAGTGAGTGTCCCACAACATAATGGTCAATATAAATATAAGCAATGGCCATCTATCATAAGATCATAACAGTATCCATTACCAGTGAGTGTCCCACCGCGTAATGGTCAATATCATTATAAGCAGTGGCCATCCAACACAATTTCATAATAGTATCCATTACCGGTGAGTGTCCCACCGCGCAATGGTCAATATCAATATAAGCAGTGGCCATCCATCATGTTCAAGCATTCAATTCATTCATATCATTCAATGCCTCATACAGATGAATCACATTCCATCATATCATCATATCATTTAGCAAAAGTTATTTATTTCATAAACTTTCACAGGGCATTTACACGTAAGTCTTCTCAGTAGAAATTGGTATTCATTATTAATTCATTTCATCACTATTGTGCTCGTGGTCCCTTTTTCTCACATACTGTAGTCATAAGACATGATTCACATATCTTTATGGCATTCACATGAAATTCATCATATGGTATTCACATTTATCACATTTCAAGAAAGCTTAGTATAGCATGGATATAAAACTGGTGCAGTGACATGTAATAGTGACATGCCCCTCATGCGAGGGCATAACTCCCAATCTAAGGGGAGTTTCAGAATGCCTCAAACATGAAACTTTAAGCTTACCCCTAGATCATTACAAAGATAGTAATTTGAAAGAATTTGGGTGTCATTTGATGGGTCTATAACTTAGCATAAGGTGAGCATTAGTTGCTGGAACTCTTCCGAGCAACATTGGGTAATGCCATGTTCGCGCATTTCGAGCATAATTCAAAATCCGTGGGGAATTTCAAAAACCTTAAAACATGCAACTTTGAGTACATTCACATAACTTCCCAACGGTAGAAATTTGAATGTTAGGACACCATTTGCTGGGTCAAAAGCACTGCCCAAAGAGGGCCACAGTTGCTGAAATTAGCAGTAACTGTGAGTTGTGTCGTGTCTTGACATTTCGGCCATATCTTTTAATCCATGCACACCTTTATCATGGAATAAAAATTAAACTTGGGGTCATATATGTCTTTCAATTGGAGCCGATTTAGTCCCATTTGGATGCCATTTGGCCATCAAACATTTTGATACAAAAACAATCATAGTTTTGGAAATTCTTATTCTCAAGTTAACATGCTTTTAAAGAACACTTAATATTTCCTAGCCAAGCTACACTTTGGGCTTGGAACCTTGTTCATGATATGGAGTCTCACATTGTGCAATTTCATGAGTTTCCATACATAAAAGGATCATATATATGGTAAAAACAATCATGGCATTTAAAAGCACAAACCCGAAGTTTCAACGTTAACCTAGTCATGCTTCACACTTTTCATTCTATCATCTTACCCATTCTAAATACTTGTTCTTTACATAAACCATGAATGTATAGAAGTTAAACCCACTTATCTTGACTCCCACGGAATCTCAAATCCCCACTCACTACCTTCACGAGCTTCCCCCTTGCTCCACTAGTGGGCTGTCTTCAAGGAGCAACAGTGAACTTCAAGAGAGAGAGAAAAAGTTGAGAAAATGGGAGAGACGATGCTGCCCAAAGGAGGAAAAGGCTTAAAAAGGAGAGGGTAGTTGGAAAAACATGTTGCTGACGAAATCGCATGTGGCTCTGACACGTACGGAGTGGCGCTGATTAGTGACAACTGTACGATTTGACCAAACACACACGGCGATGCTCCCATACACAACCAGCGATTCTCACTTACACAGCCAATGATGGTCACTTACATAGCCGGCGCTGCCTCTCGCATGCGTGGTAATACTCTTCTTTCTCTCTTTTATTCAGGAGGCGCTACATCTTGAGTTCTCAGACAGCGATGGGTCTCTTTACACAGCCGGTGCTACGTCTTCCTTGGACAACCGATGCTGCGTCTTCCTTACATTGCCGATGCTATGTCTTCCTTACACAGTCGGCGCTGCATCTTCCTTATACAGCTTGGGTTGCATCTTCCTTACATGATCGATGTTACTCCAAATGGCACTAGGCCTCTATCTCACTCTCCCTCGCCATGCATGTCATTGGATTTGGGAGAAAAATTGTTGTCCTTACAAGAATTCTTGAGCATGCTTCTTTGCTAGCAGCGATTCAGTGCTTAGAAGGCTATTATGATCGGTGCTCCAATACTGCTATGGACTGCTAGAGACATGGAGTCATGCTAACAACACATGGCTCCTTGTGAAGGGGGAGGCAAGAATCTCCTTATTGGAACTTGATTTCAATGGCAGCCTTCCGCTGATCGAAGCAATGTATGATGAGTTCGTGCCTTAGAACTCGATCATCTTTTGTTGTGCTCACTAAGCGGAAAAGGAACCACCTACTAGTCTTCAAAAGTTTTTAGAGATTTACTAGCTGCTTCATTCCAAGTTTAGCAATGGTCTGTTTGAAGACATTTTTCAGCACCTTTGTCCCTGATGTGGAACAACAAGAGAAGTCAGTCAATAAATCCATGACATACAATGGAATTCTCGACTGTCCTCGAATTGCCCTAAAACAGATGGAAATCGTCCTAAACACTTTAAAAAGGCACCTGCGAAGTCTCATCGCAATTAGACATGTCTACGGTAGTGCAGACAAAGAAAAAAATTTGAAAAAATCAGTCTCTAAAACCCTGAAACAGACCATGTAACAAGAGCCCTATTTCCTATGCGTCAAATTGCTATAGAACCATGGCCTTTGGATCCAACACGGTCGAAACCCCTTATGGGTTATGTTTCAGCTTAATCGGGCACTCTAGGACTAAGTTAGGGGTAAAATACCAAAAAGGGGGCGTAGGCCACACACTATCCCGTATGTCCCCCTTGCACCAAATCACCATTAAAGATGATTGTTTTTACAATCTTGAGCAGTGACTTCCGAGGGTCATATGTCACTTGTCCTGAATCAGATCACGCTCAAATTTTGTGAGCATGTTCGTATCGTCAAGGCTAGCATTTTGATATGTGGCATGCCCCATTATGACGCCGGAACAAGGAAAAAAGCTAAAGAGAAGTTGCCAATCTGTGAAGAAAGTTACCGATCAGCAGCGACACTCCTCGCTCGAGCGGTTAAATCATCGTGCTTGCACATCAGGTTGATACGAGATCGGTTCGCGTGAGTTAGGTCTAGGGATATCTCTGGTCCAATCCTTGTACATGATGAACGGTGGGATTTTGTACATGAAGCCAATAAATTGACAGTAAATTGCAGTGCCGAAATTCCAAATTTCGACCAAAACTCAAAAGTTGCAGAATCTTTGTTCGAGCACTAAATCGAGCTGCTTTTGTTGCCACATGATTGTGACGGCTTGCTCATGTGATCCAGCTAAAAATCATAGAAAAACATCAAGAAATAAGCACACTATCGATCCAAAGTTTTCAAGATTCATCCAAATTTCATGTCGCATGATCGTGGCTTAATAACATGATCCATGGCTTGATGTTGATATCAAATTGATCGACGTGTCGAGCCCTACAAGAAAATAATCATCTTGCAGATAAATGGGCATCGGAGCAACCCCGGATCTTCCACAAAAGATCACGTATGTTCTAAGGCGGTAGTAGGGATTGTTCTGGAATTCCATGAATTGTTAGGTAGGGGCAAAACAGTCCTTTTGCACCCATTTTTAGAATTTATTTTACTTCAATTACAATGTAATTTTGATCAATTAACATTTTTTTTTGGTATGCACCCATGTTTGGGCCCAATTCTATAAATACATGCTAAACCTAATTGTAAAGAGAGTTCCTTGTTGGAAGGTATTTTTCATCAACATGGGGCCCCCGCTCAATAAATCCTAGCAAACAGTGCAAATTCTGGCAGTCTCAGAATAGCCCAGGAATCCGCCAAAATCTTCATGAGGTCTCACGAAAGTCTCCTGCCAAGTTTATTCGTATTCCGACATGCCTAAGCCAGTGCAGACTCAAAAATAGTTCCCTCAGAATCGGGCGATAGCACCTCAAAATGACCCCTATAACTAGAGCTACATTTTTGGTGTCTCGAATGTCTATCTAACAACTACCATTGATCTCGACAAGGTTGAAAACCCCTAGGGGTCAAATTTCATCCCAAACGGACGCTCCAGGAAGACGTTATAGGCAAAAGAGTGAAACAGGAGGGGGCGCATGCTATATCAGTGCAGCCACCCTACAACTCCATGCCATGGAAGGGACAGTCACAACTAGTGAGTGTCGATGCTTATATCTCACTCGTCCCAAGTCGGATCGTGCTCAAATTTGGTGTGCATGTTCGTTTAGTAAAGATGAGAGATTCGATATGTGGCACGCCTCATGATGACACTCGAGCACAAAGAAAGGCTCGAGAGAAGATGCTGATCCATGAAGAAAGTGTAGAAATTAAGCAGCATCATGCCTTGCTCGAGCATCCAAATCACGCCCCTCATGAGCCAAATCGACGTGAGATCAAATCCATCGTGTGCGTAAGGTCTCGGGTTACCTCTGATCCGAACCCCGTACGTGATGAACGGCCAAGTTCTGCACACGAAGCTGACGAAGCGACTGCAAAATCTGTTGCCGGAGTTCCAAATTTCGGTCAAAATTCCAAAGTTGCAAAATCTTCGTTGGGGCATGAAATCGAGCTGCGTTTGTTACCCCACGATTTTAACGGCATGCTCAGTGCAATTCAACGAAGAAATCACCAAAAAAAATCAACGAATGAGTACACTATCGATCCGAAGTTTGAAGATCCATTCAAGTTTGAAGTCACATGATCATGCGTTAAAAACACAATCCATGGCTCATAGTTGGTATCAAAACAATCGCCATGTCGAGTCCTACAAGAAAAAAAGCATCTTATGGTCAATCAAGTATCAAAAGGACCCCGGATCAGCCATGTAAGATCACGCAAGTTCTAAGGCAACACAAGGACTGTTTTGAAATTCCACGAATTGTTAGAAAGGGGAAAATATTTCATTTTGCACCCTATTTTCTAATTTCTTTTAATACAATTTAATCTTAATTTCCAATAATTAGGGTTACTTTTGATCATCTACTCATGTTTGGAGCCAACTCTATATATACGTACCAGCATTATACGCATCAAGGACTGAACCTTTCACAAAAGAGAGAAAGTTTTTACTTTATACAAGTTTCTCTTTATTCTCATTGTGGGGTCACATTTGAGAGATAGAGTGAGGTGAGATAAACTTTTGATCGGTACCCCCAGGTTCAAGATAAATCTTCTCTCTTTTCTTTTCTTTTTCTTCTTCTCTCTCTCTCTTCTTTCCTCTCTTCTCCCTCTTCCCGCCTAAGCTCCTCACAAGGGCCAAGCACGACAGTGGCAGTGCCATGCAGACGCTCCTAAGGTCACACAGGTCGTGCATGACTATGGCAGCGCCATGCGTGAACCTACTTCTCCTTCTTTCCTTCTATCTCTTTCATCTAGTGGGGCCTGTAGACGGTGCTGCCCATCGCTGTCCACATACGTAGCTTGGACGTCTTAGTGAAGAACCTAGACGGTGAAACCTGTTGCTGCTGGTAAGGGTCCTTCTCTGTTGCACGTCTTTAGTAGATGCAGATACCCATTGCCAGCCGCTATAGGCCTCAGCAATGTCTACCACCGTCCGCATGCTCCCTTCACTTGTTCGGCATTCATCGTCGTCCTTCGTGCATCCCACGCTCATCGTCGCGCGCTGCATGAATGAACAATCGTCGCACGCTTCATCAGAAACTATCGTCGTCCGCACGAGGGCGTGTTGTTTTCTTATGTTTCTAATGACGATGCCTAGCACCGTCCGTAGTTCATTCCTCACTCTCTAGGCATGAGCAGTAGTGTCGAGCGTCGCCCAAGGACCACGACACTGCTACTCCACGGTCGTGAGGCAACTCCTAGCACCATGGGGACCTCATCTCTCTTCCGTCTAATCTCTTCTTTTCATTCTCTTTTCTCTTCTCTCTTGATTGAGAGTAGACTTAGTCTAGCACTGCCATGTCGGTCTTGACTTCGAGTAGTATTGCCATTGTGCTGGTTCTAAGAACCATGCCCGTCTTGCTACCATTCCGAGTCAATGACTTCCCAGATGCAATTCAAGTCTCACCTCTACGTCGATTTTTCTTCACTTTTCTATATTTATTTGAACCTTATGCTGCATCGCCCTCTCGTGTGAATGTACAATGCCCTAAGACAAGGGTGGGTCTCTTTGACCCACTTGTCTTGCAAATTAACTGTAGAAGTTTTGTGAGGATTGCAGGTCAAGGAAGGCGATTCGAACCAGTTAAAATAGTTGGGGGACTTTCTTCGTGATCTAAGAGAGCACCCACTTGAGCTAGCCCTGGTAAGTTCCGAATGCACCTTCAATTACTCTCTCATTGGTTGGTATACCTGCCCTTGCTCTTGAGCAAGGTTCTGAGAGAGTGATCTCAAATCTCGGGTTCATCAGAAACCCAGGATTTGTGCCGCCAAATCACATAGATTTGAAAGGCGAGATTGAGGGACTTAACTAGCTTGGCAACTCCATTGGGTACTTACTACCCCTTATTCCGCTCAGTCTTGTTTGACCGGTATCCACTTTTACTTCTATGGCACCTAGGTTGTTCAACCCATTCATCCGAGTAGGGGACTTCCTTATCCCTGCACTCATGACTGTCTCGGGGAAGCGAACTTCTCAAGCTTCCTAACCAATTCTCGTTCTGAATTAGAACTCACGGTCTGGCTCAGGTTCTCACCTGGATCGGTGCAAGAGGGGACTTAAAGGTCCCTACCTCCCCGCTTTCTCGACCTAGTGGACTCTCCTACAAGGCTCCTTGGACGGGTAGCACACCTGCTACTGCGCACCCTATTGCTGGCAAGTCTACTGCTAGTCATATTGTTGAGGAATGCCGGAAGGCTACCCCTATCCGTCTCACGAAAGGTGAGCAAGTTCTCGTCGCTCTTGAGGTTCGCCGAAAGGCAACCCCTTATGCTCCTTCACCAACCCGAATCTCCACACTTGGAGAGTCGGCACATAGAGGCTGAGGTCTTGAGATCTTCACCCCTCGCACACACCCAAGGGCTCGTGGTCCATCTACTCGAGCCGCACCACGGGGCAACCCTCACGTTGCCTTATGCTAGCATCCAGGGCTAGCCCTTCTCAGGCCGAATCCTGCATGCGCCGTGCATTTACTTTTCAATATCAAAGGCAGTGCTAGCTCTGCATCACCTCGAGCACATGAGGGTCGACCACCCCATCTTCTCTCCCAGCACACATAGCTTCACCCTGTGAGAGATGGGCTTCTTCCTCAGCACTCACGGACACAAGCTCCTGGGTCTCAACCTCCGCTAGTCGGACTCATTGACCGAGCTCGGGTTGACCCCCAAGTCACCCGGACAGCTAATTCTTAAGGTGCACATGCACAGTCTTGATAGGTTCCTTCTTGATCTCAACCCAGACGAATTCGTGAACCAGCTCCTTCATATGGTACTCAAAGGTCTTCCCTAAGAGTATCATCTTGACCCAATCTCAGGTCAGTCCTGCACATAGGCCCCACAAAGGAACTTGGGGCAACGACCAGATGTCAGGCAGAGGTCTCCAGCCTCCAAGGCAAAAACCTAGGCTGCCTTTCATCCTCCGACCCCACTCCCTGATCCTGCTCATAGACATGGCCCTTGTATGTTTGAAGAAGGCGGGACAGTCCAGATCTCAGGCTTGGTTCTGGAGTAAAGTCCATAGCCGTCTCAAGGTTAAGTAGAAAAGGGGTCTTCAGATCCGGACCAAAGAAGCCTCCAAGGCAGTCGAGGTCACCACCTTTGATGACCTCCTACCTCGTAACCCCTTTTTCCCTCTCCAAACTATAGAGCCTGAGGGAGTTCAAGAGTATTGCTTGCTCATCACTACTCAAAAACCATGATCCTAAGACCGTCAAGAGTTGGTCCTCACAAGATTAGCATACAAGGCTCAAGTCCACTCGGGGTAGGCTGAACCCCTCCAGACCGACTTGCCATGCACCACTCGTCGATCTCGGCAGTCCACTATCCCGTCAGGCTTTGACCCTCCATAAGAGACGGTCAACATCATGGTGATCAATGACCCGGACGATGCTCTAGAAGAGTGAATGAACAAGTTTGAGGAAATGATGCAGGCCATCCATGCAAAGATGGAACTCCTAGAGGCCTTTAGGTCCCCTCCTTAGATCGATTCCCTGACTTTTGAGGACACAGTTTCTAAGCAAACTCCACCATCAACCTCCCAAGACAGTTCTATGTCCCGCAGGGTCTCTTAAATCGACATAGATGTTATGGTGGCTCATAGCCTCAAGAACAAGGTCCCAAGCATGCAGGAGACTCCGCTTTATCAAAATTCGTACCCTTCCTACATAGACCAAGTACCCTTCCCTTCAAACTATCAGAAGGGGAAGCTCCCCCTGTTCAATGGTACAACGTCTCTGCACCAGCATACTACTCACTTTCAGGCAGCCTGTCGAGGGACGACAACTGATAGATGACTCCTCCTCCGTCAGTTCGCCGAAACTCTTGAAGGGCCAGCCTTCCAGTGGTATGCTTGGCTGCCTCCCTACTCGGTACACACATGGAAAGAGACGGAGCACTTGTTCTATCAATGTTTCAACGAAGTCCAAAGGAGTGTGGCCATCACCATGGCTGATACCAAAGGCGCGATTCCTCAAACCCTCGACCTTTCCAAGGCACAGGTGTCTCCGGTTGGGGGCAAGCAACAGTCCTACAACAATGTCCCACCTTCTAAAATTTTTAATCGAAACGACTACTGGGCCCAGCACCATAATAAGGTTTACTCCTTCAACACAGAGTGGACGCTTGCCCTACTTTGATTGCTGCTAGAACAGAACATCATACAATTGCCGGAGGCTAATATAGTAGAATCGGATGGGCAAGAGGCAAATGAGAAGTATTGCACAAATCATAGGAGGGTATGCCACCCCACTTACGACTGCTATAAGCTTAAAGACATGATCGAAGCCCTTATCAACAAGGGTCAGGTAAAGCTGGAAGAGTTGAAGAAAGCATTCGGGGCAACAGAGGTTTCTCACATAGTCACGATCCAAGAAGACGATGGGGCACCGACTATCCTTTGTGCATTTTTCTCCATAATACTCGAAGAAGGGCTTGTCACTCCCAAGCCAGCAAGGCAGCCCAAGTTCCTGTCTCTAGGAACCGAGAACCTTTGGTGTGCGTATCACCAAGTACGAGGCCATGACATCAGCGAATGCATTGCCTTCCATAAGCTCTTGGCAGAGAAGATGCAGCAGTGTTAGGAAGCTCAAGGCAACCCAAAAGGACAGCCTCAAGTCCCTCTGCTGCCTGTGCAAGAAAGCCTCCTGGCTCAAGGACAGCAAAATATTGTGCAAGACCATTTGCAGGCCCTCTTCGAAGCAATGCTCCGACAAAGCCTAGTCACTCCCAAGCCCGCCAGGCAGCTGCGACATCTTGCCCAGGCACGGAAAAGCTTTGGTGCCCATATCACCAAATATGGTGCCACGAACTCAATCAATGCATTGGGTTCAAAGCTATAGTCGAAGAGAAAGTCCAGCAGGGCCACATTGTTTGTGTGGTTCTCCCGAAACGCGTCCAGGCTATCACTCTCATTTCAAAGGAAGCCACACTATCAGCCCCGCCTGAGTAAACGCTAGACCCTTCAAAGCCTTCGTCCTCTCAGCCTTGGAAGTCTACTATGGACGTAGTAGGCTCAAATCCTTGAAACGTGAGGTAGTCTACCTTGCAAGGGCTACTCACCAGCCTGATAAGGCGGTCTAGACACCCCCTCAAGAATCCTAAAGGAGACGGCAGGCACCTAGGTCGACCCACCAAAGGAATCGTCCTCCTCAGCCACCAGTCAAGGAGGAATTCCTCAGGCCCCTTCCTCTACTGCTGACCTTGCAAGACTTTATCCCAGGCACAGCTCGCCTCATCCTTTCGTCTAATTAGGAGGACATCCCCGAAAAACCAATAACCCAGGGTTCCCCCAATATGGGTGATGACGTTAAAAGCACCCCACAACAGTCAAACATGGGGTAAGACCTATAATATCCGCCGGGCATGTCCAATTTCGGTGACGACGTAAAAAGCTGTCTGGAATGTTCTAACTCTTCTTCTCCTCCCTCATCTTCTATTTTATGCACAGGTGCAGCTTGACGGTATCTAGACTTCGACACTCTAAACAAAGAGTTCAGAGACACTAACCTCACCTAGCCACAACAAGAGCGCCTCAGAGAGATGCTAACTCAGGCGACTGGATTCTTGACAGCCGCCGATGCCCTGTCAATTATAACAAAAACCAAGTCATCTTCAGGCTCCTGTTCCAAAGAAGACTCCCACATGATGCAGATCTTGGAAGTACCCGCTAGCACGATGCAAATGGGTCTAAGATCGGTAAAGAAGGTACAACCCACACCTCAAAAGCCCAAGGCGCTCAAGTTTCCTGATTCTCTGCTTTCCGCTAAACGTCAACCTCAAACCTCTACATACCTAATACGATCTTCTATTACTTTCTCATCAACCCAAACTGCACCTGCTGAACAACAAAGCAAGCTGGTGTCGCAAACCAAAACCCAACCAAAGCATATTCCTAAGCTTACCCTACCATCCACACCACTGACAGGATCAAGAACATAGAAGACTAATGAGGATAAAGTGACATACGACGTAATTGGAAACTCCAGAAAGCTTTCAGCCCTTCTAAGTAGTTATGATGCCCTCCTGCTGTCTAGGGATTACCGTATGGCTCTAATTCAAGCTCTTTCTAACTCGGAGGTGTACGAGACTGAAGTGGAACCTGGCCATCCTGAGTGGGTACTTGCCAATCTCTTTTTTCAAAGATGACCATCAGTTGGGAGGCAAATTCCACAATCGCCCCCTCTTCGTGAATGGTGAACTTCACGCCTACCCTCTCAATCGGGTCATGCTTGACGGAAGGTCAGCAGTCAACCTGATCCTAAGAAGGATCCTCACCCGATTGGGATTAGTGTTTGACGACCTCACTCCTACCCACATCATTGTACAAGGGTTTAACCAGTCAAGAGAAATGCCATCTGGCACAGTGCGCCTTCATCTCAAGATCGGTGATCTCAACGATTATGCCCAATTCCATGTAATCGACACTAATACTTCCTACAACATCCTGCTTGGTCATCCTTGGCTTCATGACCAAGGGGTGGTTCCTTCCATACTCCACCAATGCTTCAAGTACTACCGAGATGGAAGGCAACATACGGTCTACACTGATAAAAGATTGTTCCCCGTAGCTAAGACGGACTATGCCTATGCCAAGAACTATTTCACATAACTTCCATCGTCATAGAAGTCAAGGGATGACGAATGGAAGCATGTGGGAGAGACATGACCTTTATCTCATGATGATGTTGAGGATCTAAGGTGAATGATCATGGAAATGTTCAAAGAGGAGGAGAGATAGGGCAAGACCCTCCCTTTGACCCTTATCCACCCAAGCATACCTTTCCACCTCTCCGAGGTCATCGTATCCTTTCCCAAAGACAAAGGTTCCCCCTCTACTTGTAGCTCGCCAAAAAAAAATGGCGAGCTAGAAGCAACCCCCGAGCCTGTGGAAGCCCCCGAGGTAGACCTTTCAGCACCAAGGGTAACCTATACATTAGACCTGCAAAAGGTCCTGCATGTCCCCATCACTCTTTTAGAGGCAGAACTGGCATACCAACCACCAAGGAAGGTGCTCCAAGTTTCGGCCTCCTTGAACAAGGGGAGCATCAGCAGCCAAAAGAGAATCCTACACTTCTCAGGGGTTGTTGAAGATGTACAGGCAAACAAGTGTCATCCCTCTAACTCTCAGGAAAAAGACCCCATGGCAGAGCTAAGAAGCAAGGTTCGTAATCTCTAGAGCCAATTGGAGATCATGCGCATCACTTTAAAGAATTTAAAGGAGTTTGTCCCTGAGACCAAGAATTATGACGAACTCAAGACAAATGCACCTCGAATCAAAACCAATGCTGCCCCAGACTGGAGCAGTTACAACAAGCAGGATCATTTAATCATGAGAACCATGAATTATAAGCCCCTCTCCAATCAAACACTAAGGGGTGAGGAAGCCACTGCTCCCCCATTCGTGGTCATTGAATCCATAGCAAGTTGCCGCAAGGCAAAGCATGGGATATTCTTTTCCGTCTCACATTAACAAAGGATGAAAGCGATAAAACAGAAGAAGACAGAAGAGAAAAAGACATGTCGCACAACACTCTAAGCAAAAAAAAAAGGGACATTCATTCATAAAACCAAAAATTCATACAATCGTCAACATTATGAATACCAAGAATTGGTGTATGAAGAGTTATAAACAAGATTGTTCACTCAAGCCTCAAGACTAAGCCTATCATGGTCTTGTTGTGTCCACTTGATTCAATCCTTCAGGGCTGCCTCCTAAAGGAGGGCAAACTTTCTGACCAAAGGAGGGTATTCCCCACATACCAACTGAGGAGAAAATGGGTTTTTTCCTACGTCACGAGCAACAGTAAGCAAGCCTTTCAAATCGTTGATGTTACATTCAAGAATCGCCATGTCATTCTCATTTTCAAAACATGCGATTTCTTTAACAATCGAAGGAACCTCCGAAGGCAAAATCTCGAAATCTGGGTGAACGAATTGATGCATTAGTAAGTTGGTTCTAAGGTCAACCAAGTGTGCCGCCATGGAATTGGTGACAGTGAAAGGCCCAGGAAAGAACTTAAGTAAACTCCTAATAGAGGGATATTTCTCAATAGAAGCTGATCTTCTAAAGATAAAACTTTTCGAGCCTGTTGAGCCATTTCAGTCACCTTCTTTTTAAACAAGTTTGCACAAGGAACCTCGAAGTCTAAAAGGTTGTCTATCAGCCTCTTTACCAAATTGGGGTACAAGATTAGCTCAAAGAGAAGCCTAACTAAAAAGTTGATAAGCTTCTCTAAGAAGATCACGTCTGTTGTTTGCAGAAACATTACGATGATTAAGCCTGGTGAGTTGTGCATGCAAAGGAATCATGGCCTGCGAAACAACAAAGCCTCCCCGAATGCACCAGATAGAAGGATGAAAAACTTGTCCTGAAAAGGAGGTGACTACAAAAGCTGAGCCTATGATAGGCTTCCTTCGAGCAGAAGATGAACGACTCCCCCTCAAGGTGACAAGAGGAATCGCCTTGTTGCCCATGATTATCAGGTCATACTCGCTCTCACCTTCAGAGACAGGAGGTTGAGGAGAGGGATGAGGTTCATTCTCAGTAATAAGAGGCTCCTTATCCTCAATAACCATAAGGTCCCTACTTGAAGAAGCTTGCCACCTGACAGCTTTAGAAGCCTTAATTGATCATCGAGGAGAAATTTGTCGAAGGACACTAATTATCGCCAAAGGCATGACTATCCCTGTCTGCCACTAGGAGGGAACTGCCGCCTCGTAATCAACTGAGGCTTATCGCCATCCCATGACCAAGGCTTATTAATGACTCTCTCTAGCTGTCAGCACGCGTCGTACGTGTGTCCCTTGAAATCTGGGCATGCCGCTTGACACTTTCGACGTGGCCTGTCACCGCGCATATGGTGGGCGATCGTTCTCCATCCCACGACCCTTCATCTCTTCGACCGTTACGATCCCCCAACCCTTCGGGTTCCTTATCGTCGTATTCCCTCTTCACCGGGAATCCATTCTCGTCCATCGAGAAAACACTGACCCGCCTTCCACTCACTACTAGAGTTAGTAGAAAACCATTACAATTCCCAGAAGTCTTCCCTGAGACCCTGCAGATCTCCCTTCCCCCTTCTCTTCCCACTTTGGCCAGTTCACCAAAAACTCACCGAAACTCTACTGAGTTTTCGGTCAGCCCACTACTGATTCTCCCTTCTTCTCTTCGGATAACAAGAGGACCTATAGAGCCCTCTGAACACACTGCAATCTCCCCTTAGCAACAGGACGACTAGAGAAGCGTTCAAATCTTGATAGAGCACCTTCGTAAATCCTGTTAAGGCCTTGAGTAGCCCTGTTCCTTGCTCTGAAAGCCTCGACACTTCTCAAAAAGGTTCTCAATCACATCACGAAGCTTTATGACCTCTTGAAACTCGTCAAAAAATCTCCTAACCGCCTGTCTCTACAAGTTTAGTTGGGAAGTTCCCGTTGGAAAACCTTCGCCAAAAGCTTTGGCTCTCTCTCTCTAAAAACCCTTCTACTATCTTACCCATCGATAAAATGGTAAAGTGGGGTTTTCCTCCATTTATACCCAGCAGTGCTGCAAAATGCCCTCGACAAACGTGAAATGATGCTCCAGTCCCCAGTTCTTGGTGGCAATAAGACCAAGCAGAGGCGGGTCAAGCCCGAGTCTCGAGAGGGCCATCGCCTCGCACCTTCGCCAGAGGTCTATCACCATGCGCCTTTGTCAAGGGTCATCACCGCTAGCCTTCGTCTGGGGCCATCGTCGCATGCCTCATCGAAAGAATTATCGTTGCGCGTTTGGCTAAGGGGCACAACTGCATTCTTCACAAAGGGGCCTAAGGCCACGTGCGCATCCGACACTTAGTGCCACGCGCATGCCATGGCACTCAGCTGAACCATCATCATGTACTCTCTAGAAGTTCATCCCCTACACCACAGCCTCACTACTCGGGGATTCCAGCCTCCGGTGATGGCTTTGTTCCTCATGGAGTCAATTCCCTCACCACGCTACGGTCTAGATGCACGATCCTAAACTGCAATGTCCGAACTATATGACCTTAAACTGTAGTGGTGGTACTAGTTGCACGACCTTAAACTGTGGTCCATGCTGCATGACCATAAACTGCATAGCCATGGTTTAAACTGTATGACCTTAAACTGTAGCGGTGGTCTAGTTGCAAACTACATAGTCCTTATTGCACGACTAAAAACTGTACGACCACGATCTGAACTATATGACCTTAAATTGTAGTAAAGATCTAGTTGCACTACCTTAAACTGCATGCTCCTCGCCCCATGACTTTAAATTGCATAGCCATGTTCCGAGCTACAAGACCTTAAAACTGTAACACACGGCACGACAAATGGTCTATACGCACAACTCTAATTGAGAGATAGACCATCTCTTCACTAAAAAGGTATTTCATCAACATCCCCAGTGGAGTTAGATGTGTGCAAGAGTCATACCTACCCCTTTAAACCTTGATGGGTTTGTTTCACACCAACATCCGAGTGAGAGTCACATCTTACTACGACCCACTATCCCTAGGGAGTTTAGGGCCCTTCTTATCTTATCAATCCTTATGAGATTCATCGATGCTCTGGCCTATCATCCTCAGCAGAGCAACATACATGTCATTTCTCATTGCTCTCAAGAGGTCACATTGGCCCACCTAATCCCCAATGAGGTCACATCGGTTTGCCACTCCTCGGGTGCCGCCATCTCTCCCTAAACCTTTCTCTTGGGTATAGCCTTAACTATCTTTATCCCCATTGAGTCAAGTTGCTATCCACAACTTGAGTAAGTCCCAAACCCACCTTCAATTCCTCTCACATTGATTGGTATACCTGCCCTTGCTCTCGAGCAAGGTTCCGAGAGAGCGATCTTGAATCTCAGGTTCATCAGAGATACGTGCCGCTATTTCATTTAGATCTGGCAGGTGAGATCGAGGCACCTAACCAGTCCTTCCTAACTATAAAGGGTTGGCTTAATTCCCCCTCAGACTTTCAATTGATCAATAAAGTTCGGGTTTCTTCTTTGAATTCGTGGGTGCATCTTGGTGAGTGAGAGGAGAGAGAAGAAAAGGCCCAATACCCTTCGATAAGGTAATTTTCTCTCTCCTCTCCTCTCTATTTCTTTCTCCCTCTCTTTATTCTCTCTCTTTCTTCCTCTCTTTTTATCTTCCCTCTTCTTTTCTCGGCTTTTCTCTCTTCTTCTCTGTGAACATGCACGGTTATGGCAGAGCCGTTCATGTCATCTTCTTCCTTCTCTTCCTCTAACCCACACGACCATGGTAGCACTTTCTGTGTCTCATTTTCTCTCTTTCTTCTTCTTCTCGATCTTTCTCTTTGCTCCTCTTTGACTGAATGTGCATGGCAATGATAGTGTCAGGCACAAACCTCTCTCCTTATTTTCTCTATCTCACACACATGGTGATGGCAACGCCGAGTGGTGGGCTGGGCCTCTATCCAAATTTCCCCTTTCTCATGAGGTGCATGGTGATGCTCATTGTCATATTTCTCTCTCCTATTTCTCTGTCATGGACACTAGAAGTCTATCGCGTCCATGCTTTTCTCTCTCTTCTTTCTCTCTGCTCTTCTCTCTCTTCTTTCTCTCTGCTCTTCTCTCTCTTCTTTCTCTCTTTTCTTTTCTCTCATCTTTCTCTCTTCATTTTATATCTTCTCTTCTCTCTCATCTCTTTTATCTTCTTCTCTCTTTCTTTCTTTGCTTTTCTTATACCTTATCTTTGTCTTTCATCTTCTTCTTCCTCTCTCATTTGACCAAGGGAAAAGTCTAGCACTGTCACGATAGTCTCATTGTCGACTAGTATTGTTGTCGTGCCAGTCTGAATTACCGTGCTCGTCTGGTTGCCACGTCGAACTAGCTGTGGTGCCAAGCTGGTCGATGTGGGTGTCCTATCATCAAGTAGTATTGCCGCTCACGTTATCACGCCCATCTTGCTACCACATCAGGTCAATCATCATGTCAATCTAGCCACTGTGCTAGGCTAGTCACCTGGTCAAATGTCTCTTTCTTTCCTTTTTCTCCTCTCTTCTTCCTTCTCCCAACCCTCATCTCATCATTTCTTCTCTTTTCTCCTTTGAATGTGCACGCCCTGTGTACATTCACCCAAAGACATGGTGGGGTCACTCGGCCCACTTGTCATGTAAAATTAACCATGTATGTGTGATTGCAAAAAAAAGAGAATGCAGGCCAGGGGAGGTGATTCCGAACCAGTTGTGGAACAGGGGGGCTTCTTCGTGATCTAAGACGGTGCCCACATGAGCAAGATCGAGTAAGTCCCAAACCCACCTTAAATTCCTCTCTCATCGGTTGGTATACCTGCCCTCGCTTCGGAGCGAGGTTCCCGAGATAGCGATCTCAAAGTCTTGGATTCCCTCATAACCCGAGATGCGTGCTGCCAGATCATCCGGATTCGAAGGGCGAGATTGAGCTACCTAACCAGCTTGGCGACTCCAATGGGGACTTACTACCCCTTCGTAGAATCGTCCTTATTTGGCTAGTTTCTCCTTTATTTTTTTGTTTTCACACACCACATGGCTTATGAGTTCTCTAACCTATTTATTCAAATCGAGGATTTTCTGATCATCACATTCACCAACTTCCCTTGAGAACAAGTTCCTCGAACTTGGTTCCCAACCTTCTTTTGGAGCAAAGACCTAGTGTCTAGATCCCAGGTCTTAACCTGGATAGTTGTGAGGAAAAACTTAAAGGTCCCTAACTCCCCATATCTTTGCCCTGGTAGAACTTTCACCAAGGCGCCCTGCATTGGTAGCATGTCTGTTGCCTCTCACAGCATGCACCCAGTCATCGACAAGTCACATGTTGGTCGTATTGCCAGGGTACACTAGAAGGCTGCCCAATCTCTTTCTACAAAAGGCAAGGACATTGTCAATGCTTCTGTAGGTTGTTGTAAGGCCACCCTCCCTATTCCTGCACTACCTCGAGTCTCTATGATTAGAGACTCAACACAACGAGGAGGAGACTTTGTGGCCTCCACCTCATGCACACACACTAAGGCTCATGGGTCATTCACTCAAGTCAACCTCGGGGCAGCCCTTGTGCTACCTCGAGTAAGTGTTCAGGATCAAGCCCCCTTGGGCCGAAACCTATGCGCATGCATCTACATCTCACTTCTTGAGGCAACGCCATTGCTACTCCAACCCAAGCACACGGGAGATGACCACTTCATCCTTCCACTCAGCACACACTTGTGCTCCCTGTAAGGGGCAGGCTCTCACCTGTTCCCTTACAGACACATGCTCGCAGTTCTTGGCCTTCTAAGGCCAGAACACCTGTTCGAGCCTGGGCTGACCCCCAAGTCACCCGGAAGGCACTCTCTGAGGTGAAAGATGAGACGTTATGACCTGTAACCTAACTCCCTAAGGATAAGGTAGCTTAGTGTGAAGCTGACCCACTAGGTATTTTTGATGTAAGAATGACCCCAACTTCACTGATGAAGATGGGTTGCAGGATGAGTGTGACTCCTAGTGGGGGACGAGAGACAGCTCCTAACTCCATTGAGGAAGTCACAGTTTAGGTGCAATGGCCTGGGTGCAAGTCCACTAAGGATGACGTGTTCGGGCTTGGTTACACAACTCCACCAGAGATAGTGGTAGGGCATACACTGTTTGAAATACAGCCGGCACCATATGTAGCACTGATGGTTTATTGCGAATATTCAACCGGTGTTAAGTTCTCCCAACACAACCGGCACTGAATTCTCATAACACAACCGGAACTGAGTTCTCCCAACACAACCGGCGCTGCGTTCTAACACAACGGTGTTGTTCAGCTGGCGTTGTGAATGACTCGTGATATCATCTGAAGTCAACTGACGCTAGGGTCTTTTCGGAGACACACCCGGTGCTAAGTCAACCGGCGCTAAGGTTGTATTTGAAAACACACCTGGCGCTAAGTCAATTGGAAATAGGTTGTATTTGAAAATACACCCGGTGTTATGTCAACTGACACTAGGTTGTATTTGAAAACATACCCGGCGCTACGTCAGCTTGCGCTTGGTTTGTTTAGAAATTTACCTAATGTTGCATCAACCGGCGCAAGGGTAGGATTGATGACAGTTCCTCAGGCCTCGTATCGAATCCCAGCCCAGCCCGTTGTCGCTTGGCTTCCCTTGGACGCAACTGGTATTCCCAGTTTGTGAAGAGCCTTCAAGGGCAGTGTTGTCTATATAAGGGGGTAAAACCCTGTTTCTCCCTTACTTTTCACCATGGATAAAAACTTAAGCAGATTTTCTTTAACAGAGAGGAGAGAGTGCTCGATTGAAGTTTTCAGCGAGTAGTGGGACTTCAGCAACAGTATCTACAGGGCAGGTTCTTTGGCAAGCAGCAGGATTCCGATAAGGGTTTTGCTGAGATGACCTTCGGCGTGCGTACTTTGCTTAGAATTTGTCATAGTTGTAGAGAGAGTAGCAGGGAAAGGAGGTCTTTCCAGGAATATTTCTGGGAAACAAAGGAGGCTCCGGCTATCATTTTTCTTTCAGGAAGAGGGGGGAAACACATTAGTGAGTATTTACGCACGTCTTGAGGGCTTTTTTGTGGTTTGTAAGACAATTGTGGAAGTTTTCCAGAACTTTCGTGGTGTCGCAGAGGTTTCCTGGTGAGGTTCTGGTGAAGTCCAGAACAAAAAGGTATGCGAGAAATTTTTCTATGAGTTTTCGACCGTGTGGGAGCAATTTCAGCAGAAGACGAACGAATATCGGAGGTGGGCAGTACAGCTACAAGAGGTGAAAAGTTGTGGGGAAGGCGTATGATCATCGAAGACATGGTGACGGTTGGCCTTCATCCCGTACGATAATCAATCACATGTGTGTGAGGTGGTGCCGAAGGACGTGGCGACGGTTGTCGGTCGACACGACTGATATTGGGGTGTCACATCTAGGATTAGTGGCAAGTGTGAGAGATTCACCTTCAGCCAGCGCTGGCCTTAGACAAGCTCAACCGGTGCTGGGGTGTTGGCATTCAACTGACGCTGAGTGCTGAAAGACTCAACCGGCACTAGTTAATGGCATTCAACTGGCTCTACGTGCTGAAAGAGTCAACCAGCATTAGTTCTTAGTATTCAACCGATGTTGGGTATTGAGAAGCTCGACTGGCATGGAGCATTGAGATGTTCACCCGGCGCTAAGTGTTTGGAGAGGATCAGCCGACACTGAGTGTTGGACAGACTCAACCGGCATTGTTCTAGTGCCTTGGCAACTTTTTAGGAGTGAACCACTAAGTCCTTTGTAATGGCTGGTTCTTCTTACCAAATCCTTGATGCGAAGAGGCTCCCAAGGGTCAGTGCTTGTGATTTTACGGGTGAAGTTTTATCAAGAGGCGAACCCATTTGGCTAACCCGGCCAGCGTACGAGCCAGAGTGGCCTCTTAGCATCACTTTTATTACTGATCCAGTATGATTTGAAGTGCGAGAGGGCAGTGATGACAATGTCCGTACTGAAGAAGGGATGACGCTTCTTCACTGTATGCATCGAAACATAGCTTCCGGGGAGAACTTGCCCACCTTGGGGAAGCGAATGGTCCATGCGAAGGGATTACTGAGGTGGTTGGCAAAAGGCCTCCGAATTCAAGGAGAGCACCAATACCTGAAGGGATACGCTTTCTGGACTGTCAAGGTATTGCCTTCATATGGAAGAGTTCTTGAGCGTGCTTCGCTATTAACGATCGTCCAGTGTTCAGGAAGCTACTACGTTTGTTGCTCTAATACAATGATGGTATTGCTAGATACGTCGAGCCATGTGGGCAATACTTGGCTTCTTGGTCATGGTGAAGTAGGAATCTCCTTACTGGATCTTCACTTTATTTTATGGTCTCTCGATGCTCGGGGCTATATATGACGAGTTTGTGCCATCAAACTCAGTCATCTTTGGTGGTGTTCACTTATGGGGTGAAGAGCCATCGGCCAGTTTTACAAGATCTTTAAGGCCTATCAGTCAATTGTCGACTGATCTAGCAATGGTAGGGTCACCTTCACAGATTGGGTGGAATTCTTTTACGGGGACTATTCTGAGGGCGGTCAGCGTACTCCAAAGGGGAAAGGGAAGGCAGTTGCAAAGGAGATGCCTCCTATATATCAGCTCGAGGTTGATGATGACCATCTCTAGCCGCCTACCTGGCCTTATTCTTGTGCAAGTTCGTGCTTCCTAGCTGGGGGGACGACATTCACCTAGGGGTTTTATATGTGGCATGCAACATGGCCAGAGGGCTTGAGTATGCCCTTGCTCAGCCAGTCCTGTGCAACATATACCATGGCTTCGGGGCCATCTCTCATGGAAAGGCTTATAAGGGCAAGGAGGGAGGGAACGACATCATAGGTGGAGAAGCTTTTCCTGGGGATGTTAAAACCCCATTCCCTGTGCATTACGTGTACAGGTGGTTCTTGACACCTACGTCAAGCATCAGTGCTTACGAAATAAGTAGTGGCCTTTCTTAATGGAGATAGCGAACCAGAGGGCCATCTTCCATATCCTAGGGGAAGCTCAGGGTCTATTCGAAAATGATTCTTTGAACATGAGGAGAGTCCCTTTTTCTGTCGGGAGCTTCACCAGCCGTGCTTTTGTCGATGAGTTGGGGAAGGAGCTTGACGGTGCCTCGACAATGATTAAGGAACTCATTTTCATGATGAGCATCAGAGGGAGAGTGTTACCTTATCGGACTCCACAAAGTGTCAGGCTAGACGGATATATCCCCCACCGCGTTTCCCGTCGGGATGGGCTTGACCAAAGTTGCCTGCTCTCAGTATTCTTCGAGAAGCACCAGAGTAAGGTGTATAAGGGGAGGTCAGAGGAGCTTGGAACTTTTCAGGAGTGTTGGCTGCTGGAACATATACGAACTGCTTGGTCCATGTGACTTGAAATGACAGAGACTAGCAAATACGTGCTACCTCACTTCGGTAGGAGAGTCCGAACAACCAAGACATATGCGAACTGGTGGAGAATCACCAGTAAGGGTTATTGGGAGGAACACCACCCTTGGAAAGGAGTGAATGGCACTTGAAACCAGGACACCCGCCAAAGGAGGATGGCAGATGCTCCTGCTCCTGGTGAGGTATTTGTCTTGTACTATCCCTCCAATTGGCGGGGTTTAAGGCTTCCGCATGAGATAGCAGTTGACGAGGCCTCGTAAGAGTTCCTTGCGATGGAGACGATGACTGACAGTGTCTTCAAAAATCTTAGCTCAATCTTTGAATGGGATGAGGGGCGACAGGTCCTTGGTTATGAGGAAGGCTGCCCATTCCCTTTTTACAAAAGGCAAGCAAGTTGTCATTGCTTCTGTGGGTCGCCGTAAGGCTTTCCCCCACATTCCTGTACCACAGCGAGTCTCTATCCCTAGAGACTCAACATATAGAGGTGGAGACCTTGCGGCCTCCACCCCTCACACACACCTTATGCCTCGTAGGTCACCCACTCGAGTCACACCTCGGGGCAACCCTTGTGTTACCTTGAGTCAGCGCCCAAGATCAAACCACCCAAGGCCAGGTCCTACACACATTGCTCACATGCATCTCATTGCTCGAGGCAATGCCGTCATTGCGTTAACCCGATGACATAGGAGACGACCTACTCATCCTTCTACTCAGAACATGTCCAAACCTAGTGATGACGTAAAAATTTCTCTGATCGGTCTGATGAGGGGAACGACATTAAAAGTCCCCGACCTTCTAACCTTTCTCCTTCTTCTTCTACTCCTAATCCTTCCTCTTTTTCGTATCTTGTGAGTACGATCTTGATATGTCCCGACTTCGAGGCTCTTGACAGAGAACTTGAAGGATCAAACATAACCAAGATGCAACTAAAGCGGTTGAAGAAGATGTTAGCCCAAAAAGCAGGATTCTTGACAGTCGTTGATGCCCTAGCAGCTCAAGCCAAAGCACAGCCATCCTCCTTGAAAAAGCACAAAAATTCAAATCCAAAGAAACCCCAGTGGCCCCCTGAGCCCGACTTTGAGCAGAGACTGAGAGATCAAGGGGGCAGAGTTTTTATTCTCAGGAAGCTTTACACAAGATACAAGTCTAAGAGGCACACGTGCAAATACCGTATGATCCATACGAAGACAATTCTTCCCTCATGATCGTTGAATCTCAAATCCCCCTTAACTTTCAAGATAAGCCCCTGTATCTCGATAGGCCTTTCACATTTGAGGTCGACCCTTCCGTCCCTCGATTCGAGAAAGGCACATAAACCATAAGCTACTCTGAAGCCCTACTCGAAGTCGAGATGTCAGGATCATGGGAATCTACACTCGCGATTGATGACAAAACCTCTGGAAACAATAAGGAAGAGTTGCAATAACCTCCCAAAGAATGGGACGAAGGCAGTCAAGCTACTGCTGATGAGCTCGAAGAAATAAATCTGGGAGATGAAGCCAACCCTAGGCCTACTTTTATCTTAGCCAACATGTCTTCAGATGAGAAAGAAAATTTCACTACATTCTTGCGAGCAAACCGAGATGTCTTTGCTTGGCACTACCATGACATGCCCAGTTTAGATCCTCAAGTTCTCGTTCATTGTTTGGGCATCGATCCGGCTGTCAAACCCGTCAAGCAAAAGTCAAGGATGTTCAGGTCTGACCTCGAAATGGAAAAAGATGCCAAAGTAACCAAGCTCAAGTAAGCAAGTTTCATTTGTGAAGTCAAGTACCCGAAATGGCTAGCAAATATTCAAATCACGAAGAAGAACAGTCAAATTAGGGTTTGCATGGACTTCTGCGATCTCAATACCGCTTGTCCCAAGGATGACTTCCTTTTGCCATTCACTGAGATGCTCATCGACTCAACAGCTCATTGTCAAATCTTTTCCTTCATGGATGGGTACTCCGGGTATAACCAGATACAGATGGCACCTAAAGATGAGGAGGCCACTGCATTTCTAATGCTAAAAGGGGTCTTCTATTACACAATGATGCCTTTTGGATTAAAGAATGCTGGTGCCACATACTAGAGAGCGATGACAACCATCTGAAAGACATGATGCACAAAGAGGTGGAGTGTAATGTAGATGATTTGGTGGTAAAATCTGAAGAGAAATATTCTCACATGAGACACCTTGAAAAGGAATTCAAGCGACTACGCCTTCATCAACTTAAAATGAACCCGCTGAAATGCACCTTTGGCGTCCATTTGGGAAAGTTCTTGGGGTTCATTTTCTGACATCGAGGACTTGAAGTTGAGCAAGTCAAGATCAAGGCACTCCAAGAAATTTCGTCACCAACTACATTACGAGAAATGCGCTCTCTTTAAGGGTAGCTAACGTACATTCGTCGGTTCATCTCAAATCTTTCTGGTCGCTGTAAACCCTTTACACACATGTTAAAGAAGGATACTCCATTCATCTGGGATGAAGCATGTCAAGCAGCTCTTGATGACATCAAACAATATTTGCTCAATCATCCCATATTCTCGACACCTGTGTTGGGAAAACCTTTTATCCTACACGTGACCGCTCTGGACGAGTTACTCGAGACATTGTTGGCACAAAAAAATGAAGAGGGAAAAGAAACAGCATTATACTATCTCATCCGTAGGATGCAAGGGGCCAAAAAGAATTATCCCCCTATAGAGTAGACGTGCTTGGCCTTAATCTTCGCAGTCCAAAACTCCACCACTACTTCATGAAGTGAAACTTATATAAAAAGCAGATCCTATAAAGTTTCTCATGACATGCTCGTGACTTTCTGGATGTCTTGCTAAGTGGGCATTACTGTTGATGGAATTTGACATCACATATGTCTCACAAAAGGCCGTCAAGGGTCAAGCCCTGGCTGATTTTCTCGCAGCACACCCCATGTTGGCGGATTTCCGTTATCAAGTGACCTCCCTGATGAAGAAGTATTTTGTACTGAACTTGCTTACCCGTGGGAGTTATACTTCGTCGGAGCCTTCCAATCAGATCGAGGAGGAGCTAGAGTGGTCTTCTTAACCCCAAAAGGAGGAACATTGCCACTTTCTTTCTCTCTCGCCAAGATCGGTTCTCATAATGAGGCAGGATATCAAGCCCTCATAATTGGGTTGGAGATAGCCTTCGATCTAGACTTGGAGCAGCTCAAGTTCTATGACAACTCTGAGTTGGTTATCCAAAAGCTCAAAGGGATCTATGATGTGAGAAACGAAACTCTCAAGCCATATCACGATACTACAAAATCACATATGGCCCAGTTTTAGGACGTATCCCTGAGTCACATCCCCAGAAGGCTAAACTTGCTGGTTGATGGATTTGCAAAACTCGGTGCTACAATTCAGTTGTCTACATCAAGACCTACGCTCTTCTAGGTGGCCGAATGGAGACACATTGAAACCGAGGTCAACACGGACGACGAGAGGAATATCATCTCGGAGTGCCCTCCTTATCCATTTGGAGCACTTCTATCAGCTAAGGAAGTAATTAAACTAAATGAGAAATGACACGGAATCAAGGGGCTAAGGTTCTAAACTAGGAACAAGAATTCTTTGACCCAATATGTGTAGAAATCGAACAGGTAGAAGATTGGAAGTAACGCCTCACTAGTTTTCTAAAACACGATAGGCTCCTAGAGGACCGTGCCGACGCAACAACTTACGTCGAATGTATACCAAGTATACCCTCCTTGAAGGAGATACTCTCTTTAAACAGTCATTTGACGGTATTCTTCTTAGATGTGTGGACGTAAAAGAAGCAAATAAGGTGTTAGAAGAAGTACACTCTGGCATTTGCAGACTACACTAGTCTTGTCCTAAGCTCTAAGAATGAATACGCAGGTTAGGATACTATTGGCCTTTGATGATTGTCAACTCCTTAAACTATGATAAGAAATGTCAAGTGTGCTAGATCCATTCAAGCCTTGTTCCTCAACCTCCAGACCTTACACCCTACAGTGGCATCATGGCCCTTCTCATAATGGGGTATGGACATCGTAGGACCTATTGATCCTCCCTCAGTAATGGGTCTTGTCTTCATTTTAGCCACAACAGATTACTTTTTTAAGTGCGCCAAGCTGTCCCCCTTAAGACAGTTCTTGGGACAACAGTCGTCAACTTCATTCAACATAATATTATATACTGATTTGGGGTCCCTGACTGAATTATCTTCGATAATGGTCCCCTGTTTCTGAGCCACCACATCGACGTTTGGTCAATCAGTTTGGTTTTGAGTTGAAGTACTTAACTATGTATCACCCTCGAGCGAATGGCTTAGCCGAGGCCTTCAATAAGACCTTGTGCAATGTTTTAAGAAGGTAGATATCAAAGACGAAGAAGAACTGGCATGAGAAGCTTCCTGAAGTATTATGGGCTTATCATATTGCTATGAGAACATCTACTGATTCCACTCCTTATTCTTTGGTCTATGCGGGTGAAGCGGTTTTACCTCTCGAAATTCAAATTCACTACGAGTTGCTATGCACCAAGAAATAACCGAAGACGAGAGAGTCAAGCTCCGGTGTCAAGGATTGGATGTGCTTGATGAAGAGAGGCTAGAGGCTCAGTAGAACCTCGAACCCAACCAAGGGAGAATGAAGAGGGCTTTTTACAAGTCTATCAAGATCCGCTCATTTGTTCGTGGTGATCTAGTTATAGCTGTCAAGAGGCCTATTGTCATGCATGGCAGGCGTAAAGGGAAGTTTGAGCCTTCATGGGAGGGTCCTTTATAGTAAAAAAGGTCTCCCCAAATGGAGCCTACATTCTGGCCCATCTTGATGGAGAGGAGGCAATGCCCCCTATCAACGGGTGATACCTAAAGAAGTACTATTTGTGATACATATGCAAAAGTAAATGACTCAACGCAAAGCATGCAAGATAGTCCAAACAAATTCTAATTCTTTTTATTGCAGTAAAAAAAGCCCATTATTAGGGAGATTACAAGTCTCTTGCATCTGAGGAAAAGAAAACATCTAACACCAAAGGTGGTCCTCTAGCATCTAGGGATAAGAGGACGGTTACAAACCAAAACCTGTAATATTACTTTTGCATTTGAGGATAAGAAGACGGTAACAGGTCAAAAAAAAATGTCTGCCCCATGAAGAAGAAGCAAAGAAGAAAAACCAACTGACGAGTACCACCAGAGAGAATGGTTACAAGACAAAAGAAGAAGCCAACCATTTTTGAGTCAGCTTCAATTCATTTGACGAGCCAGAGGATGGTTACAGGCCAAGAGGCGAAGCAAAACCACTCGAAGAAGTTAGCTTTAGTTCATCCGATGTGTATATCAAACATACAAGTCAAAGATCTCATCTGACATGTACATCAAACATACAAGGCAGAATTCATTCGACGTGTGTGTCAATCATACAAAGCAGGCTGCCCTAACAAGGAACTGTCTATGATGGAGAGCATACCCTGTTTATAGTGGATGCCCTTCCATAAAACAACATGGACTTCACAGTTGTCCTGGAGGATTTTGCTTCCAACTGGTATCGCAATCCATGCCTTACCATCATTCACCACCTTTTGTCTGCCCATGTCAGCGCCACACATGAACATTGCCGCACGTAGGTCATCGTCAAATGTCGCAATCCCCGCATGTAACTTATTGCCACAGTGAGCAGCACTATGCACATCATGACGTGCCACATGTGCTGATGACCGCTGTCTAAAGCCAACACTGGCTGCATCCTCCAAAGGCCAACGTCGGATGCACTCCCAACTCCTAGCATCGGCTGCCTTTTTTGAGGAGCAGCTCCATCTGTGACAGCACCGGTTATGCCTCTAACCATCAACACTGGTTGCATCAGTGCCAGTTGCACTTCGGTTAGTGTCGGCTCTGTCGTCACTATTTGTCTCTCGAGACTTCTCGTTTTCAAAGCCCGAGTCTCTTTACCTGCTTAAGTGTCGAGCAATTTTCAAGGGCAACCGACCACCACCTGCGACGGTTCACCTCCTGTGACTATTTGGTTCCCCCAACCGTTCACCTTCCCCGTGACGGTCCACCTCCCACAACCGTTTGCCTTCCTTGTGACAGTCCACCTTCGGCGACCGTTCCGTTTGTCTTGACCCTCCGACTTCTCACCGGAACTTCTCCTACATGGCTAGAAACACACTGAGAGACTTTCCCTGCCTACGCCTTGGCCGAGAAGTAAACAAAACCTCACTGAAAACCTCTACAAGTTTCCCTAAGTTATTGGGAAATCCTCGGTAACCCTCTTACGACACCAGAAAACCACTTAAGCGCTCGAAAAATTTCCCAAGACTTGCAGAAATGCCCACTGCTGCACTTCCCTCCTCTACTACCCTCAAAATACCTCTGCTAAAGTGCTCCTAGAAAGTCGCCTGTGCTAACCAAAAAACTTCTGCAAATTCCTACAGAGTTTTTCTTGCCAAAACTCTTACAACTTCTCCTTCTCCGAGAATCCCTTGACAATCTTACGGAAACCTTCCGTGTAAGATTTTCGGAAACACTTGATCTCTTGCCGAAATCTCCCTTCTTGCCGGAGCTTCTATAGGAACTCTCTGGTCACCGTTAAAATTTTGTTTAAGTTTTTTTTTCCTTCAATGAAAAATGGAGAAGATGGGGTTTTACCCGGCTTAAATGCCCCTCACTGACTAAGAATCCTAGCCGCATTCAAGGAAAGCCAAACGACGATGAGCCGGATCGGGCTTTGACTCAAGACCCGAAGAAACTCTCTTCACCGCTAGTAAAATCCCAACAAATGGGCTCGACAGGGTTGGGCTCGGTGCATGCTGTGTGGGGCAACATAAGTGCCACCCATGCAAGCACTTTGGTAGAGTTTCCACTAGAGCGAATAGATGGGGAATGAGGTACCTTCAAGTCCCTCCTCACTCCGGTCCAGGTTAGGACTTAGGAGCTAGACATGGGGTCTTTGCTCAAGCGGATGGTCGGGAACAAAGTCGAAGGCCCTTGTTCCCTAGGGAAACTCTCGAATAAGGGGATAAGAAAATCCTCAATCCGGATAAATGGGTTTCAGAACCTAGCAGCCATAACTGAATGTGAAAAGAGAATGAAAATAGATAAAGAAGAAACTAGCCAATCAAGAATGGTCCAACTAAGGGGTAGTAAGTCCCCAGTGGAGTCGCCAAGCTGGTTAGGTACCTCGATCTCTCCCTCCGAATCTCTGGGGGATCAGGGGGCACGCGTCTTGGATTTCGGGGAAGACCGGATAAATTTGTGAGGTCGCTCTCTCGAGAACCTCGTTAAAAAATGGGGGGGTGTTACAACCCTCTTAAATCACAAAGAAAGCTCCCCAGTAATAAAGCTAGTTCGAAATCGCCTCCCTTGGCTCGTATTCTTTTTATGTTCTTCTTTTTTGCAATCACAAACATATATGGCAAAGGTTACAGGATAGGTGGGTCAGACCTCACCCTTTTCCTCTCTGATGAACGTATACAAGCATGCGCATTCAAGAAGAACAAAGAAAGACGATGGGAGAAAAGAATTCGACCAAGCGAGAGGATCAGAGCAATGACTAGACTAATGGATAATTGGCCTAACGTCGTAGCAAAATGGGCTCGGTAACGAAGACTGGCTCACGGGATAACTACTAAACGTTATTACCAATATCAACTAGCTAGGCACGATGGTCGATCTGTTGTGGCAGCAAAGCAGGCCAAGAGATCCTGACACAATAACATTACGGTTAGACGATAGGACTACCATGAGAGGCTAACCTCAATCCCTTTTAGTCAAACAAAAGTGTAGAGAGTAGGGGTTAAAAAGAAGAAGGGAACAAACATAAGGAGAGAGAAGAAGGAAGAAGAGATGCAGTCGGCGCTAGACATCATAGACTGTTTCAGGAGATGGGAGAGTAAGGAAGCAATTGGCGCTAGGCTTCATTGATTGTGTCAGATGAGAACAGAGGAAGGGAAGCAACTAGAGCTTAATCTCGCCACATGACAAAAGAAGAGAGGGAATAGAGCAATCAGTGTTAGGCCTCGTCGACTGGTAGAGAGAGAAAAGACAACCGATGCTAGGTCTCACCGACTGACAGAGGAAGAGAGAGAAAACCAATCGAAACTAGGTCTCGTCGACTAATAGATGAAGGGGGAGAAGAAGAGAGAGAAAGAGAGAAGAGAGATAAAGTAGAGAGAAAGAGAGACAAGAATAGAGAGAAAGAAGAGAGAGAAGGAGAAAGAAAGTTGCATGCCCGAAGGGTACTGGCCCTTTTCTTCTCTCTCCTCACTCTCTATCCAAGACTTACTCACATGCTCAAGCAAGGAATCAAATTTTTTTTTCAATCTTCTCAAAAATCAACTGAAGGCCGAAGATTTTTGTGGGGTCCTTTTACAATGAGGCAGTGCCTATTTATATAGAGTTGTGCCCAAACATGGGTGGATTGATAAAAATCAGACCTAATTGCTGAAAATTAAGATTAAATTGAATTAAAATAAATTCTAAAAATGGGTACAAAATGACAGTTTTACCCTTGCATAACAATATGTGGAATTCCAAAACAGTCCTTGTGGCTGCCCGAGAACTTGCGTGATCTTCTATGGCTGACCCGGGGTTGTTTTGAAGCCCATTTCATCGAAAGATTATTGTTTTCTTGGAGAGCTCGACATGGCGATTTTTTTGCTACCAACTTCGAGTCATGAATCATGTTTTTGAGTCATGATCACGAGACTTGAAATTTGTTTGAATCGTGAAAACTTTAGATCGATAGTGCAGTCTTTCCTTAATGTTTTTCTGTGATTTCTTTATCATAGCACACTAAGCATGTCGTCACGATTGCGTAGCAACAAACGGAACGTGATTTGGAGCCAGAACAAAGATTTCACAACTTTTGAGTTTTGGTTGGAATCTGGAATCCAGCGGCTGGAATTTCAGTAACTTCATCTGCTTCATGCATGAAATATAGCCATCCAACATGTACGTGGTTCAATCCAATGATAACCCTGAACCTTACGCACACAATGGAATTGGTTTTGCATCGATCCATTGCGCAAGCGTCATGATTGGGTTCATCAAGAGAGGCATGTTGCTGCAGAATTTTTTGCAACTTCTTCATGGATCGACAACTTCTCTCTAGCGTTTTGCGCTCCTCGGATATCGTCTCAACGCATGCCACATATCGAATTGTTCATCTTGATGAGACGAATACGCTCACCAAATTTGGGAGCGATTTGACTTGAAATGAGTGAGTTACGGGCCCAGAAAGTGACTGCCCGTTACTATAAAAATAGCCACCTTTACTGCTATTTTAGTGCAGTGAGGCCGTATGGGAATAGTGTGCGGCGTCTCCCGTTTCAATATTTTACTCATATCTTTGTTTTGAAATGTCTGATCAAGTTGAAACTTGGCCCATAGGGGTTTTTGACCGTGACAGATCTAATGGCTGTTGTCCCATAGTGATTTGAGATATCAAAAATGTCACTCCAGTTCTAGGGTCCATTTCAGGGTGGAAGAAGCCAATTTTTCGAAAACTGTTTCTTTGTGTTCACTGCCTTAAACATGTCTGATCATGATGAAACTTGGCAGGTGATATTTTAAAGTACTGATGATGATCTTGAGCAACTCAAGGGCCATTCTGAGACTATAGGGAATTTTCCACTGTTTTGCTGTATTGACCTTCTTACTACCAGGGACCAAGGTGATGAAAAATATATTCAAACACCGACTCCCTCGGGATAGGGTAGCATCGTGTGAAGTTGAACCATAGGGTATTGGGGAGGTAAGAATGACCCAACTTCACTGGGGATGATGAGCCACAGTGAGGGTGTGACTCCTAGTGCTAGACAAGGGACAACTCCTGACTCCATTGGGGAAGTAACAATTTAGGTGCAACGGCCCGGGTGCAAGTCCATTAGGGATGACATGTCCTGGCTTGGGTACACAACTCCACTAAGGATAGTGGTAGGGCATACATTGCTTGAAATATGATCGTCGACACGAGTAGCGATGATGGTTTATTACGAATATTCAACCGGCGCTGAGTTCTAAAAACACAACCGGCGCTGTTCAGCTGGTGTTGTGACGTCCCGTAGTATTATCTAAAGGCAACCGACATTGAGTTAACCCATGTTGGGGTAATTTTGGAGACATACTCAACATTAAGTCAACTGGCTCTAAGGTTTTATTTGAAAACACAATCGTCGTTAAGTCAACCGGGGCTAGGATCGTATTTGGAAACACACCCCACGCTAAGTCAACTGGCGCTAAGATTGTCTTTGGAAATACACCTGGCGATAAGTCAACCGGCATGAGGGTTGTTTTGGAAATCCACCAGGTGTTGCGTCAACAGGCCCTGACGATGGATTGATGAGAGTTACCTGAGACCTAGTGTAAAGCTCGACCCGGCTTGTTGTCGCTTGGCTTCCCTTGGATTCAACTGGACTTACCAATTTGTGAGGGACATTCGAGGGCAGTCTAGTTTATCACCAAGGGTAAAACTTAAGCAAGTTTTCTTTAACCGCGAGGAGAGAGTGCTCGGTTGAAGTTTCCAGCGAGCAGTGGGATTTCAGCAACAGTCTCTACAGGGAAGGTTCTTCGACAGACAGCAGGCTTCCATTCAATCCTACTTAGAAGACCTTTGTTGAACAAACCTCGCTAAGGATTCGGTGAGTTTGCGGAGACAGTAGTAGGGAAAGGAGAACTTTTCGATAATCTTTTTGGGAAGTAGTGGAGGCTCCGGCTATCGTTTTTTCTTTCGGGAAGAGGCGGGAAACACATCAGTGAGTAGTTTCGCATGTCTTGATGGCTTTTCAAGGATTTTTTAAGGGGTTTCCTGGCAATTGTGGAAGTTTTTCAACACTTTCGTGGTGTAGTAGAGGTTTTCGGTGACTCAAGGGCAGTCTGTAAAACCCTTCTAGTGTGATTCTGGTGAAGTCCAGGCTAAAACGATAGGTGGGAAGTTTTTCCAGTGAGTTTTTGACCGTGTGGGATCAATTCCGGTAGAAGACGAATGGCCATGGGAGGTGAAACATCATGGGGAAGGCGTATGGTCGCTGGAGGTGAATCATCATGAAAAAGGTGTACCGATGCTAGAGGTGAACCGTCATCCTTGGAAATCCTGTGACCATTTAAGGAGGTGCAAAAATGAGGAGTCTCGGGAGGCAAACAGTCGCGACAGGGTCGGCGCTAACAGAAGTCCACCTGGCGCTAAGGTAATAAGCCTCGATGATTAGGAGTGCTGATACAACCGGCACCGAACCTCAAGCAAAACAGCTGGCGCTAGGGCTTAGGCACGCAACCGGTGCTGGCCTTTAGAGGACCCAACCGGCGTTGGCTTCAATTGGGGTTGATCAAGATGTGTGGCTTATCATGATGCAAAGACTGACACTCACATATGTCGGTAAGTCACGTGTCGGATTCACGGCGCTTGACGATGAGCTACATATGGTGATGTCCATGGGCCGAGAAAAAGTGGCGAAGGATGGGGCGTGGCTTGTGGTACCTGTTGGAAGCCAAATCCTCCAGAATAACAATGAGGTCGATGTTGTTCTGTGGAAGGGCATCCACTGTGAATTGGGCATGCTTTTCATCATAGGCCAGCTTCTTGCCAGGGCAGCCCCTCTTGTATGTTTGATATACACGTCGAATGGATCCTATGTCATATGTTTAACATACACGTCAGATGAGGTATCTGGCTTGTATGTTTGACATACACGTCGGATGGACTGAGGCTAACTTCTTGGAGTGGCTCTACTTTGTCTTTTGGCCTGTAACCATCCTCTTACTCGTCAGACGAATTAAAGCTCACTCTCCAAGTGGTTTCACTTCTTCTTCATGAGGAGGTCCTTCCTTTTGTGGGTTTGCTTCTTCGTCATGGGACAGGAATATGTTTTGCCTGTAACTGTCCTCTTACTCTCAAATGCAAGAGAAAAAGCAAAAGTTTTGGTTTGTAGCCGTCCTCTTATCCTCAGATGCAAGAGACTTGTAACCTCCCTAATAATGGGTTCTTGTAACTTGTAACTCATTTTTACTGCAATATAAAAGAAAAACGTTAGCATTTTGTTTGGACTATCTTGCTTGAATACACATCACAGATAGTAGTTCTTTACGTATCGCCCATTGATAGGGGGCATTGCCTCTTCTCCACCAGGATGTTTTAGTTTGTAGGCTCCGTTAGGCGAGACCATATTTACTATATAAGGACATTCCCACTTAGGCTCAAACTTCCCTTTATGCCGGCCATGCACAACAATAGGCCTCTTGACGGCTAAGAATAAATCACCACGGGTGAATGAGCGGATCTTGACAAACTTATCAAAAGCCCCCTTCATTCTCCCTTGGTTGAGTTCATTGTTGTACTGAGCCTGTAGTTTCTTTCCATCGAGTGCTTCCAATTCTTGATACCGGAGCTTGACTCTCTCATCTTCTGTTATTCCCTGGTGAATAGATACTCGCAATGAAGGGATTTGTATTTGAGAGGTAAAACTGCTTCACCCTCATATACCAGAGAATAAAGAGTGGAATTAGTAGTATTTCATATAGTAGTGCGATAAGCCCACTATTCTTCGGGAAGCTTCTCATGCCAGTTCTTCCTTGTTTTTATACTGAATTTCTTAGGACATTGCATAGAGTCTTATTGAAAGCCTTAGCTAATCCATCGCCCGAGGGTGGTACATGTTTGAGTACCTCCATTTGAAACTGAACTGGTTAACTAAGCGATCAATGTGATGACTCCTAAATTGAGGGCCATTGTTAGATATGACCTGGTCGGGCACTCCGAAGCGGTATATAATATGATGTCGAACAAAGTAGGCCATCGTTGTCCCAGGAACTTGCTTAAGGGGGACGACTTCAGCCCACATAGAGAAATAATCTGTTGCAGCTAGGATGAAAATATGGCCTATTGAGGAAGGGGGGTCAATGGGCCCCACGATATCCATACCCCATTATGATAAGGGCCATGAAGCAACCGTATGGTGTAAGGGCTCTGAATGTTGGTGAACCAGGATGGAGTGATTTGGCATACCTGGCATTTTTTAGTGTAGCTCAAGGAATCAACGATCATAAGGAATCAACGATCATAAGGAATCAACGATCATAGAAGGCCAATAGTATCCTAGCCTGCGTATTCATTCATAGAGCTTAAGACCGGACTGGTGCTGCTCACAAATGCCTGAGTGGACTTCTTCTAATACCTTATTTGCCTCTTGGATCTCGACACATCTGAGAAAAATTCGGTCAAATGACCATCTAAAGAGAACATCACCTTCAAGGATGGTATACTTGGTGGACATTCGACATATACTATTATGATCAGCACGATCTTCTGAGATCCTGCCCTGTTTTAGGAAGCTAGCGATGGGGTCTCTCCAATATTTGACGTGCTCAATTTCTATGCATATTGGGTCAAAGAATTGTGGTTCTTGATTTCGACCCTTAGCTCCATGACTCTATGTTATTTCTTATTCGGTCTAGATTACTTCTTTGTATGCTAGAAGTGCTCCAAATGGATAAGGAGGACACTCAGAGAAGATATTTCTCTCGTCATCCGCATGGACTTCAATTCTTAGCTAGATGTGTCTCCATTCCACCACCCAAATTGGGCGATATATGGTTTTGCAGTATCGTGATAAGGCTTGAGGGTGTCTTTTCTTACATCATAAATCCCTTTGAGCTATCGGATAACCAACTCGAAGTCGTCGTAGATCTTGAGATGCTCCAAGTCGAGATCAAAAGCTATCTCAAGTCTGATTATAGAGGCTTGATATTCTGCTTCATTATGAGAAACAGATTGAGCAAGAGAGAAAGAGAGAAAGAAAGCGTCAAAATTTCTCCTATAGGCCTCGATCTCGTCTCCCCAGATTTAGGTGATTAGGTGACACGTGTCTCGGGTTCAAAAAACTCGGGACTTGAGATCGCTCTCTCGGGAACCTCGTTCAAGAACAAGGGCAAGAATCCAACTAGTGAGAGAGGAATTTTGAATGTGAGGTGGGGACCAACCTCACTTGGGTCCGTAACTTACTCGGGCTGGCTCATGTGGGCACCCACTTAGATCACGACGGATAGCCCCCCAGCTGCTTTAGCTGGTTCGGAGTTGCCTCCCCTTGACCTGCAATCTCCTTGTTTTCTGCACAACACTACTATGGTTAATTTGCAAAACAAGTGGGCCAAAGGGACCCACCCTTGTCTTAGGACAATGTACCTTCATTTGAGAGAGTGATGAAGTGGAAGGTTCAAATAAAGATAGAAAAGAGAAGAGAACGTGATGAAGGGGCGAGACTAGCATGACAGTTGGAAAGTTACCAACTCGGAGTGGTAGCAAGACGGTCACGGTAGTCAAGACCAGCGCGACGGCAATACTACTCGAAACCGATGCTGATAGGACTATCCCAATCTGATGTGGTAGCAAGATAGACATGGTACTCAAGACCAGCACGACGGCAATACTACTCGACAGCTAGACCGCTATGGCAGTGCTATGTTAAGTCTACCCTCAGTCCAGTGAGAAGAGAAAAGAATGGAGAGAAGAACATGGAACAAAGAGAAAGAGAGTGAGATGGCGGAGAGAGGAAGAACCTAGACGATGGGCATCACCGTTGGCATCATGAGAAGACACTATGTCCCATGCAGGCTATGATGGCTTCTAGTGAGGCTCACGACGATAGCTCCCCTTGAGACACACGACGCTAGACGTGGAACACGAGAGAAACTCGTGGATGGCAATAAGCATCGTTGTTGGCAAAGCCTGCATACGGTGACAGGCACCGAGTGCAAAAGAGAAGCTTGCAGACGGTGATGGGTATTGTCGTGACCCTTCGAGGACGGTGATGAACATCGCCACCTGTAATAGTCACATGATAGGGTGAAGCCCCTGCGGACGGCAATAAGCTTCGTTAGCCACATTCCTCGCTCGAGGCGTCGAGGATACATCTGTGAATGATGATGAGCAATGTCGTCTGCAAATCTTGTTGAGGGATAGAGACGCACAAACATGAGAGAGAAAGGAGTGGCGCTGCCATCTCTATGCACGACCTATGAACCCACAGGAGGGAGAAAAGGAAAAGTAAGAGGCATGCATAGCACTGCCACTACCGCGCATGGCTTTTGAGGGAGGCTCAGACGAAGAAGAAGAAGAAAGAAAAGAAGAGAGAGGAAATTTACCTTGAGCCTAGGGGTACCGATCCAAAAGTTTCTCTCTCCTTACTCTCTCTCTCCAAAATTTGTCCCTGGGGGTTTTCAACCATGTCAGATCTAATGGCGGTGGTCCCATAGAAAATTGAGACACCGAAAATATAGTTCTAGTTATAGGGTCCGTTTTAGGGTGCTAGAGGCTGATTCTGCCAAAACTGTTTCTCAGTCTGTACTGCCTTAGACATGTCGAAATGAGATGAAACTTGGCAGGAGACTTTTGAGAGTCTTCATGAAGATCTTGACCAGTTATGGGGCCATTCTGGGACTGTCAAAATTTCAACTATTTGCTAGGCTTTTATTGATAGGGAGCCTCATGATGATGAAGAATATCTTCCAACAACTGTACGCTTGACCGAGACACTCACGGTGCTACCCCCAGCTCATGCATGGCGTTGCTCAATTGTTGCCTCCACAGGCAGCAATAGCCACCTACACGGGCGGCGATGCTTTAATTTTCACTCACAATGATGTCTTTCCTTCTCTTCCTTCACAGTCGGCGTTAGGCCTCTTCCACAGACAGCGATGCTCATTATACACACGATGATGCTCCTCCCTATCTTCATGCACGGTGTTGACTTTTCACGTGCAGCGATGCATCTTCTCTCTCCCTCTCAGCTTCTTCATCACAAACGACGCTAAGATTTTATACACGCGCAACGATGCTTCAAATAGCGCTAAGCTTCTGTTTCACCCTTCCTCGTCGTGCGCATCTCTGAACTGGGAGAAAATTGTGGTCCTTGCAAAAGCTGTAGTGCACGTCCTATCCGCATGACATTAAACTGGTTCACACCAATCCCGGAGGCAAGACTTTAAATACGCCTCCACATACGTGCACAACACCTTTTGCGTATACCACCTTCATCAACTCCTTAGTGAATCCATTCACTTCATTACCATTCCTCATTTCCCAGTGAGTCTTACCCACGCTCACAAACGGCGAGCCATCCCGCCCTCCACACTCGCCGTCAGCTAGTGGGTCACCACTATACATCCTCCATACCAACACCATACTCACTTCATGGCCTCTGCAGACTGTCATCCATCACCACCACTGTTCAGCTGTATGACCATAAATTATAGTACACATCCTAGCTGCATAACATTAAAAGTCTTTGCACAGGTCCCAAAGTCATGGCCCTAAACATGCCTTCACAACAAAAAAAAAAGAATAATGAATATGGTGTATACCTGAACAAGGGAACGCCATGAATAAAAATGACGGACGGGCATGGTCACGAAATCATGAGTAAAAGAGTTCTATAAATAAAAACCCTGGCACGGTGAGAACCTGAAAGGGCACTGTGAGTAAAAATGGAAAAGAAAAGGATGGGCGTGGCCACAAAGTCATAAGTAAAAAAGCCCCAAATAAAAAGGGGATTGGCGAAAACCATCTCTACGGTGCCACTTCCCAAGTCCAAGTGCAAACTCGCAAAGGGCGCTTGGACCAAGAGAGCAGGTTGATGCAATGCTCGCCTCCGTAAGCGGCTTCAGCCAGCACTCCAAAAGAAAAATCCTGATACTAGAATCGCCTGATGTCGGGACCAGAAAAGAAGAGCCTTCAACATCACAATTATCATCCAATAGGGTGAGCAGACTTTAAAAGCATCCTTCATCATAAAAAATATCGTCCAACAGGGTGAGTGAACTTAAAAAGCATCCCTTAACATCCTCCTTTCTCTCTCTCCTTTTCTCTCTTCTATCTTTCACTTTCCTCCCCTATTTCTTCCTTTCTCTATCTCTTTTTTTTTCCTGCCTCTCTTTCTCTTCTCTCTCTTAACATGCACGACAGTGGCAGTGTCGTGCATGCCTCTCTTTTTTTCTTTCTCTCTCTTCTTCTCTTCTTTTCTCTCTTAACGTGCACAATAGTGGCAGCACTGTGCATGCCTCTCTTTTTCTCCTCTTCTTTTCTCTTGACATGCATGGCAGTGGCAGCGTCGTGCATGTCTCTCTTTCTCTGTTATGCATTGCAGTGGCAGCGCCGCGCATGCCCCTCTTTCTCTTCTTCTCTCTTCTGACATGCATGGTAGTGGCAACACCGTGCATGCCTCCCTTTCTCTCTCTTTCTCTCTCCTTTCTATATCTTCATCTATCTCTCTCTTTTTTCCTCCTTCGTCTCTTTCTCCCTTCTTCAATGCTGGGTGAACACGTAGCTCAGTCAACATCCCTCTTTAGTGCTTGGTGAACATATAACCCAATCAACATCCTTCTTCAGTCTTGGGTGAACACGTAGCCCAGTCAACATCCCTCTTCGGTGTTGGGTGAACACGTAGCCCAGTCAACATCCTTCTTCAGTGCTGGGTGAATACATAGCCCAGTCAACATCCTTCTTCAGTCCTAGGTGAACACGTAGCCCAATCAACATCCTTCTTCAGTGCTGGGTGAACACATAGCCCAGTCAACATCCTTCTTCAGTGCTTGGTGAACATGTAGCCTAGTCAACATCCTTCTTCAGTGCTGAATGAACATGTAGCCCAATCAACATCTTCCTTCAGTGCTGGGTGAACACATAGCCCAGTCGACATCTCTTCTTCAGTGCTGGGTGAACATATAGCCCAGTCAACATCCCT
>NW_006496667.1:15613-89837 GCF_000471905.2 Amborella trichopoda | reverse complement strand
ATCTCTTCTTCAGTGCTGGGTGAACATATAGCCCAGTCAACATCCCTCTTCGATGCTGGGTGAACACGTAACCTAGTCAACATCGTTTTTAGTCCTGGGTGAACACGTAGCCCAGTTGACATCCCTTCTTAAGTACTGGGTGAACACATAGCTCAGTTGACATCTCTTCTTCAGTGCTGAGTGAACACATAGCCCAATCAACTTCCCTCTTCAGTGCTGGGTGAACACGTAGCCCAATGAACATCTTTCTTCAGTCCTGGGTGAATACCTAGTGCAGTCGACATCCCTTCTTTAGTACTTGGTGAACACGTAGCCCAATCAACATCCCTTCTTTGATGCTGGATCAACACGTAATCCAGTCAACATCCTTCTTCAATGCCAGGTGAACATGTAGCCCAGTCGACATCCCTTATTCAGTACTGGGTGAACACATAGCCCAGTCGACATCCCTTCTTTGGTGCTGGGTGAACACATACTCAGTCAACATCCTTGTTCAGTGTTGGGTCAACACGTAGCCCAGTCAACAGCCCTCTTCAATGCTGGGTGATACAACTCTTATTTGGTGCTAGGTGAACACGTAGCTCAGTCAACATCCTTCTTCAGTGCTGGGTGAACACGTAGCTCAGTTGACATCTCTTCTTCAAAGCTGAGTGAACACGTAGCCCAGCCAACATCCTTCTTTAGTGCAGGGTGAACACGGAGCCCAGTCGACATCTCTTCTTCAAAGCTGGGTAAACAAGTGGTGGCCCAGTCAACAGCCTTCTTCAGAGCTGGGTGACACGTATCCCAGTCATTATCACAAGGCCATCACATGTACCGTCCAATAGGGTGAGGACGTAAAAAACTAATCCCTCCAAATCACAAATAGTCCCTTGAGGGGAAGGACTTCGACAAGATCCCTCAATAGTCTCTTCTCCCCCAAAGTCTCCACGAATGGATCTGGGATAAATGCATCCAAATGTCTGAGCATCCTAGTTATAGCATTACGTGGATATCTCCTCGGCGTTCACGTGGTCATGTGGCTAGGAAGAAAAAAGTAATAAAGCTGAAGGAAATTTTCTGAATGTTGTCCTTCTTGCTTCTGTCGAAGCACAAAATTCAGCAGGGTAAGCTATTTGAAGACATTTTTCAGCACCTTGGATCCCCGATACAGAATAAAAGAGAAGTCGGTCAATAAAGCCCTGACTTACAGTGGAATTTTTTACAGTCTAAGAATTACCCCAAAATGGGTTAGAATCTTCCTAAAAACCCCAAACTACCACCTGTCAAGTTTCATCACAATCCAATGTGTCTAAGGCAGTGCAGGCAAATAAATAATTTCGAAAAAATCAGCCTCTAGCGCCCTGAAACGGACCCTATAACTGGAACCCCATTTTTGAAGTTTCAAATGGCTGTGGGACCATTTCTATTGGATCAAAAACAGTTGAAAACCCCCAGGGGTCAAGTTTTAGCTTAAACGGACACACCAGAACGAAGTTATGGGTGAAAGATTGAAGAGGGATATACCGCACGCTATTCCTGTGCGCCTTCCCTGCACCAGTCTCCATTAAAGGGGACTGGTTTTCACAGTCATGACCAGTCGTTTTTGGGATTTCATGTACGACGATATTAAAGTTGCTGCAGAATTTCGGCAGCCGGAATCCAAATTTCAGCCAAAAACCCAAATTTGTAAAATCTTCGTTCGGGCACGAAATCAAGCTACGTTTGTTGCAACATAATCGTGATGGCATGCTCAGTGCAATTCAGTGAAGAAACCAAGGAAATAAATCAAGAAACAAGTGCACTATAGATCGAAAGTTTTCAAGTTTCGTACAAATTTCACGTTGCATGATCATGGCTTAAATGTGTGATTCATGGCTCGAAGTTAATATCAAATTGATCGTCATGCCGATCCCAACGAGAAAGTAATAATATTTTGGCCATGCGGGCACCGGAGCAACCCCAAATCATCCTAAGAAAATCAAACACGTTCCATGGTTGCAATAGGAACTGTTTTGTATTTTCGTGCAATGTTGAGCAGGGGCAAAACCGTAATTTTACACCCATTTTTAGATTTTATTTTAATTCAAATAAATTGTATTTTTTAGCAATTAGGATAAGTTTTGACCATCCACCCATTTTTGTGGCCCAACTCTATAAATACATGTTATGTCTCATTGTAAAGGACATTCAATTGGATTAATAAAAATTAGAGTTAAGTTTTGAGGTTGAGGGCCACATCTAGAAGAGAGAGAGAGAGAGAGAGAGAGAGGAGAGAGAAGAACATGCCCGATGCCCCTAGGTCAAGCTAATTCTCTCTCCTCCTCTCTTCCATTTCCTTTTATTCTCTTTCTTTCTCTCTTTTCTTTCTTCCTTTCTCTTCTCTTCTTCTTTCTTTCTCTTTCTTCTTCTTCCTTCTCTTTTCTTCTCTCTCTTCTTCTCTATTGATATGCATAGTTATGCATGTCTATCTTTCTCTCTCTACCTTTCTCTCTCTCCCTTTCTCTCTCTCTTCTCTCACCCGACATGCACGATAATGGCAGTGTCATGTATGCTTCTCTTTCTCTTTCTCCCTCTCCTTCTTTCTCTCTCTTCTTTTTCCTTCTTTTCTCACCTCTGCTTCTTTCTTTCTCTACTCTCTTTCTCTCTACTCTCTTTCTCTACTCTCTGTCTCTCTCCGCTCACTCTCAACATGCACAGCAGTGGCAGTGCCATGCATACTTCTTTTGTCTCTTTCTCTCTCTTCTTCTCTCTCTTGACATGCACGACAATGGCATCACCGTGCATCCTTCTCTTTATCTCCTTCTCTCTCTTCTTCCCTCTCTTAACATGCACGACAATGGCAGTGTCGTGCATGCTTTTCTCTCTCTATCTTCCTCTTTCTTGACATGCACGACAGTGGCAGCGCCTTGCATGCCTCTTTTTCCTCTCCTTCTGTGTCTTCCCTCTCTCTTTCCTAATCTCTTCTCTCTCTTTCCTAATTTTCCCTCTCTTTTCTTAATCTTTTTTCTTAAACACTCTTTCTTTCTCTCTCTACTTTCCTATCTTCTCCCTCTTTCTTAAACTCTCTCTTTCTTTCTCTCTCTACTTTTTTCTTCTCTCTCTTTCCTTATCTCTCTTTCTTCCTCTCTCTACTTTCCTTTCTTCTCTCTCTTTCCTAAACTCTCTTTCTTTCTCTCTCTACTTTCCTTTCTTCTCTCTCTATTTCCTTTCTTTTCTCTCTCTTCTTTCCTATTCTCACTCTATTCTGTCTTTTCTCACTCTCCCAGTCATGCACGGCATTACCCATCGCTGTGCATGACATCCCCCTTCCTTTCTTATCTTTTGGAATGGACACAGTGAGCCAGGCCTTAACCCGACTGGCGGGCCAAGCCTCTGTATAAGTTTCTCTTTCCCATGTCGTGCATGGCGTTCCTCGCCGCTGAGCTTGACATTTCCTCTCTTCACCTCTAACAAAGGCACATAACTGGGCCCTTTTTCAAGTGGCGGGCTGGGTCGTGTCTGAGTCTCTTTTGAGACACATGGCGATGCCTAAAGCCATGTGTGTCCTTTCTTTTCTCTCTCTTATCTCTCTCCTCTATCTTGGATGGCAGTGAAACCCATCGCTGTCTATGTTCTCTCTCTTCTATCATGGATGGCAGAACTCATCGTCGTCCATGTTTCTTCCCCCTGTCCTCTTTCTCTCCTCTGTCATGGACAATGACACCCTATCATTGTCCATGCTTCTTTCCCTTTCTCTCTCTTTTGTCATGGACGGCAGAACCCCATCGTCGTCCACACTTCTTTCCCTTTTCTCTTTCCTTTGTCATGGACCGGAGAACCTCATCGTCGTCCATGTTTCTTTTCTCTTATTCTTCATCTCTCTTTCTTTCTTCTCTCTCTTCTCCTTTCTTCTCTTGTCACTATTCCTTCTTCTCTTCCTTTTCTCTCTATTATGTTTACCTCTTCTCTTCTTCTCTCTTCTCTCTTCTCTCTTCTTACTTCTCTCTCTTCTTTCTTGTCTCTTCTCTCTTCTTTCTTCTCTCTTCTATCTCTTATTTCTTCAGTTTTCTCTCTTTTCTTTCTTCTCTCTCTTCTTTCTTCTCTTCTCTTTGTTTCTGCTCTTCTCTTTCTCTCTTCTGTCCTCTCTCTTCCCTTCTCTCTTTCCTCTTCTCTGCTCTTCTCTTTTCTTCTAATCTTTATCTTTCTTCTTTATTTTTCTTTCATTCTTTTCTCCTTCTCTTTCTCCTTCTCTTCTCCTTCTCTCCCTCCTCCTCTAGTTTGACTAAGGGATAGGCTACGTCTAGCACTGTCATGATGGTCTTGTCATCGAGAAGTTTAGTCATCATGCCGGTCAAAGTTACCGTGCTTATCTTGCTGCCATGTTAGATTAGACATTGTGTTAGGCGTCGGTAGTGATTTTGTCATCGAGTAGTTAAGCCATCGTGTTTGTCTAAGTCATTGTGCCCGTCTTGCTTCCGTGTCAAGTCAGTCACCATATTGGTCAAGCTACTGTGTCAATCTAGCCACTTGATCAAATTTCTATTTCTTCTCATCTCTTTCCTCTATTCTATTTTTTCCTTCTCCCTTTATCACCTCAATCTTCATCTCATTATTCTTTCCTTTCCTCTTTTGAATGTGCACACATGTGTGCATTCCCCCAAAGACAAGGTGGGGTCACTTGGCCCACTTGTCTTGTAAATTAACCGTGCGCATGTGATTGTAGAAACAAGAGAGTACAGATGGCGATTTCGAACCAGTTGTAGGACTGGGGGGCTTTTTGCTTTGATCTAAGAGGGCGCTCGTGCGAGATAGCCCGAGTGAGTCACAGACCCAAGTGATGTGTGTTACGCCTCATATCAAATTCCTCTCTCACTGGTTGGTGTACTTACCCTTGTTTTTTAATAAGATTGTCGAGAGTGCAGTCTCAAGTCCCAGGTTTTTCTTGAAACCCACGACACGTGCCACCAGATCGTCTAGATCCAAGGGCGAGATTGAGGCATCTAACCAGTGGGACCTCACCAAAATCAGTCCCCAATCATGGAGACTGTGATCTTCACCTCTCGAGATGACCTGCAAACATCCACACATAGCTCGATTGAAGTCAGATCAAGCTCAAATTCAAACACGATATAGGTCTCGATGACCCGATCATTTTGATATATGGCATGCATCATCACAAGACTCGAAATTAAAGTTTTTCTAGAGAGAAGATGAGCCCAAAATCATGAAAAATAGATCTTTTGAAGAAAAAGGCATATCGAACTTCGTAAAGCACTAAACTCAAGAAATGTACATTCAATCATCAAAAAGATAGGCCCGATGATACTGTATCACGAAGGGCTACAAACTGGTGTAACTGTTACATTCAATCCAAGGTCAGATAAAACCACAAAATTCAAGGAAGAAGAAACTACAGACCGCCCAATCGCTGGAATCCCTTTTTCCGGTGATTTCTCGAAAACAAAAAGTACTTCAAGCAAAGACAAAACGGATAAAAATTCGTGCAAAACGACAGTGGAAGTCTCCTCTTTAATTTGCAATCAAAATAAAAACTCGAAACACCATAGATTGTTTTGCAGCGACGGCCAAAAGATCATGATCTAGCCAGATTTTCGCTGCCCAAGAAAGCGTTTGTCGCATGACGATCAACAGACATCAAAATCTTAAGAATCAAACTGTAAGGACCAAAAATTTTCCCAGTCATGAGACACACACGGCGATAGAGTCAGTAGAGGGGTAGCGCTGTGTGTGTAGAAGAGGAGGCACGCGCCCGTTGTTAAGAGAGAAGACTTATCGTCGCATGTGTAAGAGGCCAGCGCCATGCGTGAATGGAGGTATCACCGAGCGTGAAATGGGTAACGCCGCGCAAAAAATCGAGTAGCACCATTTGGACATCGCCGCCGTGAAACAAGAGAGTATTGTCGTGCGTGAGCTGGACCAACGTCGCGTGCATGAGGACTATTGTTGTCTGTGAAGGCAAATGATGAGCAATGGTGTGCATGAATAAAGGGTAATGCAATGAGTGTTCGGTCAAACCATACGGTCACCGTACATGTCAGTGCCGCCCACAGTCACCCACAGTGACTTTAACGTACCCGTCAGCCATAAGGAATCCCACCAACCGTGGGTACAAAAGCCTCTCCCCTTCCCTTTTTCAACATCGTTTCCCCTCATTTGCCTCACTTGCCTCATACCCTCTCTCTCTCTAAGAAGCAAGTGGGAGGGTGAACTGCTGCCCGTGGAGAAGCCTTCGCTTGGAGCTTGAGGACACCTGTGAGTGGAGTTTGGAGACATAGTGAAGAACGAGGTAAGTGGGTTTAGTGTCATGCATCACTTAAATTGATAGGGATCAAATTTGAGTAAATATGATGGGTGAGATGATAGAATGGGGTGTAGAAGTGTTGATGATTAAAATAATCTTAAATGAGTGATTGAATATTGATAATGAACTTGATATATGTATGGAATAAGTTTCCTTTTAAAATTTTCTCAATATAAATAAGATATTGCATTAGAGTTTACATTGGCTTGTGAAATGGTACATTCCACTTGGAAACATGCTACAATTTGAAAAAGGGACAATTTCCAGGAACTGTGGGGGTTGTTACAATGAACTTTCCAGTAACTAAACGGGGTCCAAATGGGCTCAAATTAGTCTTCAATGAAAGATACGTGTAACTAGTCTAAGTTTTCTTTTTATATCATGTTCAAATTTCGTGTGGATCAAAAGATATGCTCCAAAATGTCAAGGTAGGTTGTTGCCTACATGCATTGAAATTTCCAGCAACTATAACTTATTTTGTGCCAAGATTGTGACCTATCAAATTATGTTCAAATACTTTTAAACCACCACCATTTGAAATATTTATGAATGAACTTAAAACTGCGTGTTTGGAGGATTTTGAAATTCCCCTTAGATTAAAAGTTATGCCCGAAATATGTGGCCAGGTCACTGTTCACTGTTGTTTCCAGCAACTATCTCTCTCTGTATGCCGAGGTTTTGACCTATCACTCCCAAATCCCTTCAGATCACTGCCATTTTAAAGTTTCGTGTGTAAACTTAAAGTCGCATGCTTAAAGCACTTTGAAATTCTCTCTAGATTGGGAGTTACGCCCCCGAGAAGAGGGTTACATCACTGTCGCATGTCACAGAAATTTGTGTTATGCCTGTCTTCTGTTACTCTTTTTCTGAATTACTCACTAAGAAAATCAAGTAGCAATGTATTATCTTTGATAAGTGATGAGCGTGAGTGCATGCGTTAATTTTCAACTGATGAATACTGAATGCCATAGTGTTATGTGGATGGTGTTATGAAGCTGTCAGTTATGTGAAAATCGATAAATGTCATGTTAATGTGATAATTCCATGATTGAGTGTTATATGATAAGTGTCATAATGGTACGTGACTACTGGATAACTCTGAGCAAAATTCAACTTTTGCATAATGAATATTTGGATTATCTATCATAAGGCACTGATTCAATAGGAGTAGATTCAATGCTTGAGCATGTTATGATACTGTGATACTGATCACTACACGATGGGATACCCATCAGTAGTGGGTACTACTCTGTTATGATATTGTGATACTGGCCACTACGCAGTAGTGGATATTGTTTTACTGGTACTACCCTTTAAGCAATGGGACACCCATCGGTAGTGGGGACTTCTATACTGAGAAAAGTGACGCCGGCTATATTCCCTAGCTTGCTGAATGATAAGATGGAGTTAAGTGAAGTAAAAAGGGAGGGTCTCACCCCCTCAAGATTTATGAGATGAGACTAGCGACTGACGCCTTGCAAGGTAAGTGCCTATCAAAACCCCCAAAGCGTGCTAGGGACCGTGTGTGTGGGTATGAGGGCATTACGAAGTGGATTTCCCCACTTGTCATTACTCTCCCTCCTGAGAGATAATAGAGGTCTTAAACAATGGGATTGGCTTAGCACGATGGATAGGGCTTCTACTTCGGGAGTAGGTGAACGAAGGAATGAGTGGGTAATATTTGAATGATAAATCAGCATGCTGATGATTTGATGATCGAGTGATAATAGACATTTGGATATAATGCCTGTAATTGATGTATTGGCTTAATTACTGATTTACATGATTGCTGCACTATAACTCCTTATAGTTGAATAAACTCTTATAGTTGAATAAACTACTTATGATACATGAGTGGACTCATTAATGATGTATAGTACCTAGATCCACTTACTAGGCTTTAGAGCTCATCCCCCTGTTTTTTTTCCCTCCTTGCAGACTGATAACGATAGATCTAGAGTTGGAAGCATGGGCTTGCAGCTAGGGGTTGAGGCCAGTTACCCTGAAGGAGAAGTCCATATCTTGTATGTGGTTGGGCGGTTGGCCTTGAGTTTTATATATTTTTGGAAAATATGTATTATTGGGCCCTAGTGCCCAGACTCAATTGTAATTTTTGGAAGGAATGTTATGAAGTGCCTTTTTTGATGAATGGGTTCCCCAAGTTTTTAATTATTCACCTGTACTTGAAGTTATTAATTTAGTTGTTTCCATGGTTTGCTTTGATTACTGAGATAAAGGCGTTGAGTTTGCTTCGATCTAAGTGGCAAACGCTACCTCTGGGTCACAAACCTGCACTCGGGCACCCTCTGTCGTGTACGGTAAAGGGGTCGGGGGCGGGGTGGTGTATCAGAGCAGCCAAGATAGGATTCTTGGCCTAAGAAGTTTTAGAGGAGTCTTTAGAATAGTTTTAGGATAGATTAGTGATTGGGTGTTCTTGTGACTAGGTTGAAGATGCTGAGGGCTCCTACTCACAATGCAAGTTCCAGCAATGAGAACACCGAGGTGCTCGGTGGGTTCTATAGGACTCTGGGGGCTATGGCCCCAATGATGGAGTCGATGCCAGCCCAATCTACTCCTACCCCGAAGCAGAATGACAATGGCCTAATAGAGAGGTTTAGAAGGCTGGCGCCCCCAACCTTTTTGGGGCAAGGAGGAGTAGAAAAGGCCAAAAGGTGGAAGAGGCAGATAGAAAGATCCTAAAAGTGTTGCACTACTCGGATGAGCAGAAAGTTAGGTTGGGAGCCTCCATGCTGGAGGGAGAAGCCAAGCATTGGTGGGATGGTGAAGCAATCTTGGAGGGTGTTTGAGACCGAGATCACATGGGAAAATTTCCTAACAGCCTTCAATAAGAAGTACTTCCCACATTCAATCGAGGAGAGAAAAGAAGTAGAATTTATTGAACTCCAGCGAGGAGGTTTGACATTGGAGCAATACGCCACCAGATTTGCATAACTCTTTAGGTACGCGCCCCACATTATTAACACTGAGGCGCGAAAGGCGGTTAAATTCAAGAGGGGCCTTCGGCAGGATATTAGAAGAAGAGTATTGTCGTCCAATTTGAAGTCGTACCCCCCCTTGGTAGACCTCACCCTAAAGATCGAAACAGACTACGAGGACCACATATCAAGGAAGGAAGGAAATATGAAGGTCGTACCATTGGGAAAGTTTGGGAAGAAACCCCAACAATTCCCAAGGAGAGATGTTAGGGGAAAGCCTTACCAACTTAACCAGAGGGCTCAGAAGAATCTCCCGGGCAACATGGAGAATGATTGACGCCTGGTCTGTACTCATTGTGGGAAGGATAACCACACTGCTGCCGAGTGTTGCAGGAAGCGGAACGTGTGCCTCCGGTGTGGCAAGCCCGATCACTGGGTTAGGGATTTCCCTATGGCGAAGGCAGAGGATCAACCGAAGACACAAGGACGAGTGTTTGCCCTCACCGAATAAGAAGCTAAGGTGTCTACCTCAATGATCAGAGGTGTGCTCTCTATTTGTGGTATTATGGTTAGAGCTCTGATTGATCCTGGTTCCTCTCACTCTTTTGTTACCCCTCATTTTGCTTGGCATTTGAATGTTACACCTGCATGTCTCAATTATACCTCAGTGGTATGCTCACCTGTGGGAGATTCTATGGAAACTGATAGGGTATATAGACAGTGTAAAATTACAATTGATGGGTGTGACTTACCAGTAGATCTGATTCACCTAGATATTCAGGACTTTGATGTTATTCTAGGCATGGACTGGTTGTACACCCACCATGCCACCGTCAATTGCCATGAAAAGATGGTAACATTTAGACGTCCTGACCAAGCAAAGCTACACTTTGTGGGCACTAGGGACACTTCCCCTCTGCACTTTATCTCTTCCCTTCGGGCCTCTCGCCTCCTGGCTAAGAAGTGTGGCTGGCATTTAGCTTATGTAGTAGAGAATCAGGACGTCTAGTCCCAGCTAGAGGGGAAACCTATAGTAAGAGAGGAACCTGAGATATTTCTAGAAGAGTTGTCATCCCTACCTCCTGTGAGGGAAATTGAATTTGAGATAGATGTTGTCATTGGCACTGTTCCCATCTCCAAAGCTCCGTATAGAATGGCTTCATCAGAGTTGAAGGAGCTGAAAGAGCAGTTGCAAGAATTATTGAATAAGGGGTTCATTCGACCTAGTGTGTTGCCCTGAGGTGCACCGGTCCTGTTTGTGAAAATGAAAGACGGGTCCCTGAGACTGTGTATTGATTATAAGCAGTTGAACCAAGTAACAATGAAGAATAAGTATCCCCTGCGTAGGATCGATGACCTTTTCGACCAGCTCTAAGGGGCCCAAGTGTTTTCGAAGATTGACCTCCGATCGAGATGTCACCAATTGCAAGTCAAGTAGGGAGACATCCCAAAGACCACTTTTCAGAACTCGATATGGTCATTATGAGTTCCTTGTCATGCTGTTCGGGTTAACCAATGCCCCTGATGTGTTCATGGATTTGATGAATAGTGTGTTTCGACCCTTCTTGGATGATTTCGTAGTGGTCTTCATCGATGATATTTTGGTATAATTGAAAAGCTGAGAACTACATCAAAAGCATATGAGAGTTGTCTTGCAAACTTTGGAGGCGAAGAGACTGTATGCTAAGTTAAGCAAGAGTGAGTTTTTGCTCCCTAGCGTAGCCTTCCTAAGTCACATCGTTTCTAAGGATGGGAACACGGTTGACCCCTCCAAGATTGAAGCAATGCTTAAGTGGGAGAGACCAACGAATGTGACCAAAGTTCATAGTTTTATGGGGTTGGCAGGATACTACAGGCGCTTTGTAGAGGGATTCTCAAGGATAGCGCTTCCCCTAACTCGGGTGACCCAGAAGAACGTGAGATTTGTATGGTCAGAGGACTGTGAGAGAAGCTTCCAGGAACTTCAGAAGAGACTAACCACAACCCCAATACTAACCTTGCGCGAAAGGAATGAAGACTTCGTAGTTTATACAAATGCATCTCATAAAGGGCTTGGAGGTGTACTCATACAGAGAGGTAAGGTCATTGCTTATGCCTCCATATAATTGAAGTCGTATGAGCAAAACTACCCAACTCATGACTTGGAGCAGGCGGTAGTAGTATTTGCATTAAGGATCTAGAGACACTACCTCTATGGGGCCTAATTTAAGGTGTTCACACACTACAAGAGTCTTAAGTACCTATTTTCTCAGAATGAGTTGAATATGAGACAAAGAAGATGGATGGACCTATTGCATGATTACGATTGTACAATCGATTACCATCCAAGCAAGACTAACGTAGTAGCCGACGCTTTAAGCTGGAAAGTTGTCGTCTCAGTGGCACATCTGATGGTTCGAGAGATGAAACTATTAGAAGATGTGGTGGAATGGCACCCATCTCGGTCCCTTAGTGATGGGGTAGGAATGTTTTCGTGTCTGAGAATGGAGCCCCAACTTTTTCAACAGATCCAAGTAGCGCAAAAAGAAGATCCTCAATTTATGAAGGTCCGTGAAAAAATAAAAATGGAGGAAAAAGAGGACTTCTCTATAGATGGTGATGAGTTGTTGAGATTCAAGGACCAAGTATGTGTTCCTAATGACGAGAGTGTAAAAAGGGTTGTTCTAGAAGAAGCACACCACTCCTGCTACACGGTGCACCCGGGAAGTACAAAGATGTACCAGGATCTGAAGAGGGTCTTCTGGTGGAACAACATGAAACAGGATGTGGCCCAATTTGTCATTAAGTGCTTGATATGTCAGCAAGTGAAGGCGAAACATCAAAAACCCACCGGACTACTACAATCATTAACCATACTGGAATGGAAATGGGAACACATCACGATGGATTTTGTCTCAGGATTGCTAAGGTCAAGTGCAAGGTGTGACAGTATTTGGGTTGTGGTAGATTGATTAACTAAGGTAGCTCACTTCCTATCGATTCGCATGACCTATACCCTGGATAAGCTGGCCCAATTGTACATCAGAGAAATTATGAGATTACACAGGGTGCCTATCAGTATTGTATCAGACAGGGACACCAGGTTCACCTCTAGATTTTGGGCAAGTCTGCAATCAGCTTTGGGGACCCGACTTGCCTTTAGCACCGCCTTTCACCCCCAAACAGATGGACAATCAAATATAACCATTCATACATTGGAAGACATGGTTAGGGCGTGTGTCATTGATTTTAAGGGAAACTAGGAGGACAACTTGCCTTGATAGAGTTTGCTTACAACAATAGATTCCAAGTCAGTATTCAAATGACGCCTTTTGAGGCCCTGTATGGAAGAAAGTGTAGGTCGCTAATCTGTTGGGATGAAGTGAGCGAAAGGAAATTATTGGGGCCCGAAATAGTTCAGATGCTTTTGAGAAAGTTTCCTTAATTTGAGAGAGGCTTAGGGCAGTCCAAAGTCGGCAGAAGAGTTACGCCGATAACTGCAGGAGAGACCTCAAATTTGAATTGGGTGATCGTCTTCCTGTAGGTATTGCCAACCAAGGGTATTACGAGATTTGGTAGAAAAGGAAAATTAAGCCCACGATTCATTGGGCCTATTGAAATTCTTGAAAGAGTTGGAAACATGGCATACCGGTTTGCCCTACCTCCTAAGTTGGCCAGCATTCACAATGTTTTTCATGTATCGCTGCTCCAGTCCCATGGTTTGGAGTACGAACCGATCGGACTTGACTTATGTTGAACCCCCAATTGGGATATTAGACCGAAGAAAACAAGTGTTACACAATAAATAAATTCCCCTCATCCAGGTACAATGGCAATATCACTCAAGAGAAGAATCAACATGGGAACGGGAGGATGAAATTTGGGAAAAGTACCCCCACCTTTTTTATTGGCACAAACATGATTTTGAGGACAAAATCCTTTTTAAGGGGGGATGATGTAAGGATCAAAAATTTTCCCAGTCATGAGACATGCATGACGATGGAGTCAGTAGAGGGGCAACGCTGTGTATGTAGAAGAAGAGGCACGTGCCCAACGCTAAGAAAGGAGACTTATTGTTGCACGTGTAAGAGGCCATTGTTGTGCGTGAATGGTGGTATCGCTGGGCGTGAAATAGGTAATGTCACACATGAAATCGAGTAGTGCCGTTTGGGCATCGCCACATGTAAAACAAGGGAGTATCGCCGTGCGTGAGTTGGACCAACGCAGCGCGCATGAGAACTATCGCCGTCTGTGAAGGCAAAGGATGAGCAACATCATGCTTGAATAAAGGGCAGCACCATGAGTGCTCGGTCAAACCGTATGTGTCAGCGCTGCCCACAGTCAGCCACAATGACTTTCACCTACCCGTCAGCCACAATGAATCCCACCAACCGTGAATACTTAAGCCTCTCCCCTCCTCTTTTTCAACATCGTTTCCCCTCATTTGCCTCACTTGCCTCATACCTTCTCTCGCTCTCTAAGAAGCAAGTGGCAGGGTGAACTGCTGCCCATGGAGAAGCCTTCGCTTGGAGCTTGAGGAGGCATGTGAGTGGACTTTGGAGACACCGTGAAGAACCAGGTAAGTTGGTTTAGTGCCATCCATCACTTAAATTGATAGAGATCAAACTTGAGTAAATATGATGGGTGAGATGATAGAATGGGATGTAGGAATGTTGATGAATTAAAATACTCTTAAATGAGTGATTGAATATTGATAATGAACTTGATATATGTATGGAATAAGTTTCCTTGCAAAATTTGCTCAATATAAATAATGTATTGCATCAGAGTTTACATTGGCTTGTGAAATGGTGCATTTCACTTGGAAGCATGCTACAATTTGAAAAAGGGACAATTTCCAGGAACTATGGGGGATGTTACAATGAACTCTTCAGTGACTAAACGGGGTCCAAATGAGCTCAAATCAGTTTTAAATGACAGACAAGCATCTAAGTTTTCCTTTTACATCATGTTCAAATTTTGTGTGGATCAAAAGATATGCCCCAAAATGTGGGGGTAGGTCGCTGTCTGCAATCACTGAAATTCTAGCAATTGTAACTTATTTTGCACCAAGCTTTTGACCAATAAAATTATGTCTAAATACTTTCAAACCACCACCATTTGAAAGATCTATGAATGATCTTAAAACCACATGTTTGGAGGATTTTGAAATTCCCCTTAGATTAAAAGTTATGCCTCGAAATATGCGGGCGGGCAGGTCACTATTCACTGTTGCAGAAAAATTCCAGCAACTATCTTTGTTTGTGTGCCAAGGTTTTGACCTATCAAATGACACCCAAATCTCTTCAGATCACTGCTATTTTAAAGTTCCGTGTGTAAACTTAAATTCGCAGGCTTAAGGCACTTTGAAATTCTCCTTAAATTGGGAGTTACGCCCCCGAGAAGAGGGGTGCATCACTATCGCACGTCACAAAAATTTGTGTTATGCTCGTTTTCTATTACCCTTTTTCTGAATTACTCACTAAGCAATTCCAGTAGCAATGTATCATCTTTGATAAGTGATGAGCGTGAGTGCTGTGTTAATTTTCATGTGATGAATACTAAATGCTAGAGTGTTATGTGGACGATGTTATGTAGCTATGAGTTATGTGAAAATCGATAATGTCATGTTAATGTGATAATTCCATGACGAGTGCTATATGATAAGTGTCATAATGGTACGTGACTGCTGGATAACTCTGAGTAAGATTCAACTTTTACATAATGAAAATTTGGATTATTTGTCATAAGACACCGATTCAGTATAAGTAGATTTAATGCTTGAGCATGTTATGATACTGTGATACTGACCACTACGCTATGGGATGCCCATCAGTAGTGGGTACTGTTTTATTATGATACTGTGATACTGGCCACTACGAGATGGGGCACCCATAGGTAGTGTATACTGCTTTACTGGTACTGCCCGCTACGTAATGGGACACCCATCAACAGTAGGGACTGCTATACTGAGAAAAGTGACACCGGCTATGTCCCCAAATTTGCTGAATGATAGGATGGAGTTAAGGGAAGTAAAAAGGGAGGGTCGCAGCCCCCCCCCCCCCAAGATTCATGAGATGAGACTAGTGACCGACGCATTGCAAGGTAAGTGCCTATCGACCCCCCCAAAGTGTGTTGGGGTCCGTTTGTGTGAGTACGAGGGCATTACGAAGTGGATTTCCCCACTTGTCACTTCTCTCCCTCCTGAGAGATGGTAGAGGTCCTAAACAATGGAATTGGCTTAGCCTGATGGATAGAGCTTCTACTTCGGGAGTAGGTGAATTAAGGAGTGAGTAGGTAAATTTGAATGGTAAATATGCATGCTAATGATTTTGATGATCAAGTGATAATAGACATTTGGATATAATTCCTATAATTGATGTATTGGCCTGATTATTGATTTACATGATTGCTGCACTATAACTTCTTATAGTTGAATGAACTGCTTATGATGCATGAGTGAACTCATTAATGATGTATAGTAACTAGATCCACTTATTGAGCTATAGAGCTCATCCCCCTGTTTTTTTTCCCTCCTTGTAGACTAATAGCGACAGATCTAGAGTCAGAAGCATGGGCTTGCAGTTGGGGGTCGAAGCTAGTTACTCTGAAGGAGAAGTCTAGATCTTGTATGTGGTTGGGCGGTTAGCCTTGAATTTTATATATTTTTGAAAAATATGTATTATTGGGCCCTGGTGCCCCAAACCCAATTGTCATTTTTGGAAGAAATGTTATGAAGTGCCTTTTTGGATGAATGGGTTCCCTAAGTGTTTAAGTATTCACATGTACTTGAAGTTATCAATTTAGTTTTTCCCATGGTTTTCTTTGATTACCGAGATAAAGGCGTTGAGTTCGCTTCGACCTGAGTGGCAAACACTACCTCTGGGTCACGGACCCGCGCTCGGGCACCATCTGTCGTGTACGGTAAAGCGTTTGGGGGCGGGGTCGTGACACAAACAAGTATCAAGACTACGATGATTGATCGTTGCAAACATTATCACAACTATTCGAAAAAGCTTCCAAGATCTGGTAATGTTGAAAGGCCCCTCAAAGAGGGATGGTTTCGCCATTTGCATAAAGGTTTAACGGGCATTTTTGTCTTTATTCTTAAATTCAAGATTTTATTATAATTTATTTTAATTGTAATTAGGTTTAGTTTTGAGTATCCACCCTTATTTTGTGGATCCTCTATAAATATAAACCTAGGGCAATTGTAAAAGGGCCGAATCATTCAATAATGAAATAGAGGCGATAAGCTTGTTTCCACTTGTCTCTTGCTCCTAACCCTTGGATCTAGCACCGAAGAGAGAAAGAACTTTTCAGAGAGAGAAACTACCCCTAACCTTTGCTAGTCACGCGGTTCTAATCCTCTCTTCATATTCTTTATTTCTTCTCTCTCTTCTACTTGTTACTTGCCCCGCACAGTAACCTGTGCCAGCGGAGAATGCACGGTCGTGTCTCTCTCCCCTCGTATCTCTAGCACAAACGCAGAAAAAACCTGCGGTAACATATAGCACCCCTGCTATCCTACACATGCTCGAACCAATACCCCTCAGAGTCAACCTAACGATTCCAACCCTTAGATCATCGCTCTAACTTCTTCTCTGTACAGTCGGGTTGAGTTGTTGGAGACGCATACGCTCTGTCCCTCAGTCGCTCAGGAGGAGTCTTCCTGAGTCAAAAAATCAAGAGGGTTCTAAACCTTTGATTACTCTAATCACCCGAGCGCACAATGTTCGCACGGAGAGGGGATCTTCATCACCTCTCTCCCTCGTCCCCTCCTTTTGTTAGCCAACCCTCATTTGAGCGAGCCACTGTAGAGGAGTAGAACCGAGTCCATAATATAGTTTTTAATCAGAGAGAACGAAGCAGCTAGTTGAAAAGCCTGAGGAGAGTTTGTATCCAAGCCGCACTGGCAGACAGCCGGAGGGCTTCGTAATTGTTCTAAGAGGGCAAAACTGCCCGAGTGTGTTCCGAACCCCAAAACAACGATGTAAGCGTTGAAATGCCCGTGTCATAAAATCTCTCTTTGTTGGTTCCTATCTGCACATAGGAGAGCACACGTGTAACACATGTGAACCCTCTGTGGTTGTTTGAGAGAGGATTTTTCCCGCCGTCTGCAAGAAGAAAAATCAGGTCCGACCAGCCATGTGTCCTGAAAAGTGCTGGGTGGCACTCGGAATGCTGCCAACACCATTGCCAATGGCACCAAACTCGGACAGATCGTACAAACCAGCATTCATGAGCAATTAATTTCATCTGACTGTCATTATGGCTAGCAATAATGATTTGGTGTCAGTCCAACCAGCGTTAGCATCATTCCAAATGGCGTCAATGCTCTGCTGACACCAAATTTCACACAATAGTGGATACAGGCTGTTATGGGTTCATTTTGCTAATAAGAAACCCCCTTCACCTCAAGAAAAGGGTCTGGGACCTTGATATTTTTTTGCCTAGACTATGCTTAAAAATCTCTAGATTTTGAACCTAGGCTAGAGTTTGAGAGAAGACCCCCTTTGAGCAACCCCATCCTACCAAACCCTTCAATCCAAAGCTGCAAATACAAACCCCTTCATGTTACACTTCAACCCAAGGCGGTCCAGATAATCAAACCTTCTGGGCCTCCTTCTTCCTATTTCTACTTGCCACGTTAAAAACCGAGAAAGTTCGGGTTGATTGTGTAAATTTACTATCTGAATTGGTGCCGACTCTGGGTGTCGGGCCTGGCATTTATGTCATTTTCCCCTCTCTTCTTCCATTTATTTGTTTCCTAAGATTTATTTTCATTTATCATTCACACTTATGATTTTTTTTCTCTTCTTCATTCCTTGATAAAGTTCTCTTTATCTTTTTTAGTTAGACTTGCTCGCTTTTCTTTATTTCGTCATGTTTTTACCTACTTTTAATGCTCTCTTATTTAATGTAGTATTTATTGTGCTAAGTTAGTTATATTTACTCTCATTTTCCCTTTTGTTGATTTGTATTTATTTCTTTGTTTTGGCATTTATTACTTCTCCATATTCCTCCAATGACGTAGATCTCTTCTCAACAAACCTCTTTTATCTCTCACTCTCATCATTAAGTAATCTTCATTCCTTTCTTGAGAGCATTTATTTCTAATTAGGATCTTTGTGTTTATTCATCTTTCTCTCTTTACTATTAATAATGATGGGGTAGATCTCTCTCCTGCTTCTCTTTTTCATCAAATTATGATTTAATTTCCTTTTACAACATGTATTCTTGTTGGTTTGTAGTATCGGAGTCTCTTCTTGTTTTTCCACATTTCTTAGTATAGATTCTATATCTTCCCTTTGATTTTTCATCTTCTCTATTTGCTAATAGTTTTTTTATGCCTAGCTCCACCCATTTCTTTTGCTGATTGTGTTTGCGCTTCTTCCCCTTCTTTATTAGTATGAGGATATGGATCTCTCCCGTCTCCTGTGCATTCTACTTGAATGTTAGTTGGTTTTCCCTTATTATGCTTTTCCGCCTTAGTTAGGAATATGTTGCTTTAATCTCTTTTCTTTCGGGTTATCTTATGACTTCGACATCGTCTACTTCACCTCTCTCATGTTCTGCCCCCTTTTGTATTTATTTTATCTTTTTCCCCTATCTGTTGTTCAATATGTCAGTCGTCTTCATCTTCTCCTAGTTATATATCACTTTCTCGCCCTTTTATTACTTTTTGTTAGTACATACTATGTACTTATTCAATTATCCATTTTCTAATGCATCATTCTCTCCTTCTCTCTGTCTCTTTCACCCTAACTCTATTTCTTATGCTATTTTCTTTCATTTCTTTATTTTATTTAGTCTTGTTATTTTTATTGCGTATTATTTATTAGTATTTACTATCTTCTACTCTCCTCTCTTCTTCTTCTTCTTCTTTTTTTTTTTTTTTTCATGTTATATTATTATCTTTATTCGTATCTCATACTCATATCTCTGTGCCTCGTCGACGAGGACCTCATCATCTTGCTTCTTCGCAATCATGCCCACATCGCCATGGTATTATCTCTCTCCTTTGTCCTATGTTATGCATATTTAGATTAGTCTTATTTTTTTGCCTCCATGCTCTTCAATTTCTTATTATTCTTGTATCTAGTACTTAGATTCTTCACCCATGTTTATTTGTAGCTTCCTAGTTTAGTTGCTTACTTATGGTTTTATGCTTTTGTTCTCTTTTTACATCAATTTTCTTAAAATATTCCTCTTATCTTCAAACTTTTTCCTAAATCTTCTTGGTCAAGTTCCAAAGTTGAGATGAAAGGGAAGCAAGTTTTGTTGGCAATCTTAAAGAGATAAGGTCTTAGGTTCTCCTTCGGAATGTAATTTGACGTGACTCATACTCTACCAACTTATCGATTGTTTGCACCCAGAATGAAAGCAGGGGTGTAGTCCCCTACCCACAATTTTGAGTATAAATAATTACATGTAGAAGGCATAAAATAAAAAATATAAATATTTCTAATCTCTTATCTCTTTATATATTTCAATCTAAAGAAAGGTAAAATATAACCAAAAGAAAATTTAAAAGTCACATCATAATGATTTAATAAAGTACATGAGATTCAACCTTGCAAGTATGATGGTAATTAATGTAGGAATCTAAGAACTTCTTTAAAATGTTTATTCTAGATGTGCGAAACACTAGGGGTGGCAAAAAGGTTGGATCGGATCTGTCTGACCCAGACTCATACCTTAAAAAAGTTATGAGACCCAAACCTGACCGGACTCGAAGTTATTAGACCCAGACCTGGACTCGGATCCTATCAGACCCAATAAAAAAAGAAAAGAAAAAGAATATTTAAATATAATCTAATATTATGTTAAATATATACATTATTATTTAAATATTATATCATGGGCCCAGAACTAGACCCGAATAGTGTTTGTTTCCAAGATTTAATCCTCGACCAAATCAGTTGGACTTATACCCGGACCCTTACCGGGTCTAGGCCTATTGCCACCCCTACCAAATACTGGAAATGTATCTCACATCATCATCATCTTCAAAATCTTTTTCCAACTAAATTTGAAATGTATCTCTCAAATTACATCTAAATACTACTCAAACAATAAATATCAATTTTCCAAGATAACATATTGCGCCACATAATGTATTTCTAGACACCCAAACAACCTCAAGATATAACAAATATGGATGTCAGCATGCTTTTTTTTATAGGTAAATAAATGTCAGTAGCTGTTTATTATAAAGGTATAATAGGTTATTTATAGGGAGATTATTTATTTTTAGTACATAAAAATCACGATAATTCGTGTCTTTTAAATTTCAAAATAAGTAATCATGAGATAAAAAGTTAAAAAAATATATTCTCAGACTTGACTCATCCCAAGCCATCGTATTTAACATCCAATGAATGGAAATCATTGGTCCCACGAAAATAGTTTCTCTCCAAACAATTCCAAAGTATAATACCATAAATAAAAACGACCGAGTCAAATTTGTGGTCCTAGGGATCATCACCCTGACAAAAGGGGCACGGGACCCTAAGCATCGTTAGTCCACTAGACAACCTCTTTCTCTCTCCGGCAACTAAACAATTTCCCATTTAACTCGCAAACAAATATTCATCACTCACCCATTGCTCTGCCGTTTCAGTTGCAGACGCGATCAAATTTCCTTGGGTTTCTTCCTGCTGATCATGTATATAAGCGGTTCTACCGGCCTCCTCAGAGCATCTAGGGCTTCCTCCCTCTCCTTTCTTGCTAGAAGATCATCGCCCACTCCCTCTTCTCCCTCCCTCTCTCCTTTCCTCCATTCTCAAACCCTAAGCTTCTCTGCGACCGTTAATGGCTTCTCGAACCCATTGAGGACTTCTTCTCAGTGGTTTTCTAAGGCCTTTTACGATTGGCGCTCGCCTGTTAGCTTGCGAGCTCAGATCAGGAGCTCAGCTGCTGTGATCGAACGGTTTCAGAGGAAGTTCTCCTCCATGGGTACAAGCCCTTGTTTGTTGGAGGATAGGAAATGTTTCTAGCTATTTACTGTGTAGCTTTTCACCTTGTCTCATTCATTAGAATTTAGAAATGGAAATGATTGAATTGTAATACGGGGTGTGGATTATGTATCATGATGATTGCGTTTCCCTGTTTGTGAGCTGATAAGCTCTTATAATCATCAAAACTTTAGTTCCTTCTTTTGAGTTTAACTTTGTTGCATTTGGCAGGAAAGGAAGTGGTTTTGATTCCAATTCAATCTGTAGGTTCTGTCCCCTGATGTTTTTCTTTCACGATAAATGAGATTGTTTGTTCTATCTCTAATTAGCTGGCAAGATTATTCCAGAAGTGGCATCTGAGTTTGAAACTGACGGATTGAGCCCTCCCTTGATAATTCTTTCTTTTTATTTTATTTTTATAATTTTAGTGTGGATAGCGCTGTAGTGTAGAAAATGAACTTGAGTTTATTCGTAATGTATGCACGGTATATATTCCGTAAGTCTCTTTTTTTTCTTCTTTTGACCTAGCTATTTTGCACTTCTTGATTTTTGTTTGAGTGAATTTGTGTGTCAGAATATGTTGGAGAGTCTCAGGTTTTGAAAGCCTTTGGGTGTCCCTACCTATTTAAAATTTGAATTCGTTATTTAGTTCTGATATGGTGTTTTACTTTTAGTTTGTTTTACTTGTTTGTGGTGGTGGCACTTAGTCCCAGTTGAAGAATGTGTTTGCTGGTACACGTTTTTATTCCAGATCTGATTATGTTTGGCTTTTTGCTTCTGCGTTTTATATTTGTAAGTCTGCCAAATTGCCTTTTTATTTTAGTTCTATATGCTCTTTGCTTGGGAAGTTTTAGTATGTTCTCGTGCTTGCATTTTTCTAATCTTTTGATGTTTTTGTTTGACTCCGAGCATGCATATTGCTGTTCAATTTACATTGTTGTTCAACTTTCTCATTGTTTAATTAGCACCTCAGAATAATTCTCGTTATTAAATTTTTTCTCACTGTGGTGATTCTATTATTTTCCGTCATGCCCTGTCTTATGGCCTGCTTGGGACTGGCACTGGATGTGCAATTGTATATGTTGCGGTTCTTTATATTTGTTTCATTCTAAACGAAATTTCCCCTTGTTTAGATGGTTCAGTTCATGTTCAGTTCTTAAATATCCTTGAAATACCTTGTTGCTTGATTTCCGTTGATTGAGTTGAATCAAAAATTCCTTGTGGCAATTTTGCATTCTGTGTATTTTTTTGCTTTGTGTGTCCCTGCATTTTCTTTCTCATGTCATTTTTTTTGGTTTTATTATTTGATTGCAGTGGTTTGCTTAGAAGAGTGACTGCCATGTCCATGCTTGTGGATCTTGTCAGTTTGTAGCTTCTTAATGTGTGCCCGTTTCCTTTCGGTTGGAGATTCTTGCTGCAAATAGTTTTATTCATTTAGCTGTTATTTGTTCTGTCAATGGCGGTGATTTTATGTTTCTGTTTCACTAAATTTTTGTGGTTTTATTAGCTACTGTTTTTTTTAACCAAACTTTATAGCACCACATGCTATAACTCAATGCATTTATTTGATTTTTTTTCTGCTTCAGCATCTGAGAATGCTTTTAAGGGCATCTTGACTGGTCTTCCGAAGCCTGGGGGTGGTGAATATGGAAAGTACTACAGTTTGCCTGCTCTTAATGACCGAAGGATTGGTACGTATATGTTTTAGTTTACTTCCAGTTGTGTAATTGAATGGGATCAGTCTTAAATTTAGTTTGTGTTATTTTTCATGGTGCCAGATTAATCACTAAAATTCTTTACGATTAATTTTTTAATGAATCACTTGGAAAGATTTCACCAATCCAAAAAAACATTATGAAAGTTTTACTCTACCTTCCTTGGGCGATTTTTGATGCAACTAGAGTGTTGATGGACAGGATTAAAGAGAAAATATGGCTGGAAATTTAACAGACTCACTAAAAGTGAAGCTCAAGAGGTTTCAATGGAGAAAAGTCACTCTTCAAGGATTAATAAATTCCAAATTATTCTCAAAACTTCGCACCTAAATAATATTTTAAATTTCAGAAACACCCTTGTGAGCAGTACTTCTGAACAGTTATACCTCTATAAATAGAACAGTAATTATGGGTTTGTCTAGAGTTAACAACCCCTCAAAATACAAAAGGTAATGTTACAATGAGTTGTGATGGGTGTATTTATCAAAAAATAAATAATTTTTGTTCAAAATTACTTTAATAGGTAACTTAATCATTAAGTAATGCCAAATTTGAAATTTTCACAAAGTACAATGGTATTTGTGTATTTGGGAAGTTAGTGCCTTGGAACTATATTTGTAGAGTACCCTTGTCATTTGGTAAAAATTTCAACTTTACCTCTTATAAAAAAACAAAAATACCCTTTTTCTTTTGGTGATATTTACATAAAGTCCTTACTTGATGAGTAAGATATCACAAAAGTAATTTTGTTTAAAAAAAGAAATCACATAGTTAGTGAATCCACCTTTCTCAACTCACTCGAACATTAACCTTTGTAATTTGAAGGGTTGTAAATTATAGATTATCCCATTAAGTATTAGAGATGATTTCAGTATGCCATCAACAACATTGCCTGAACCCCCCTTATTTGAAGAAGAATCCGCCCTCGAGTTCTAATCAATATATTGCTTCCACCTGTTAGGATCTACCCATTTGAACTCCATATTCGAGATCCACAAATCTTCTGCGTTACATTTATCTTTCTAGTGTACAAGATATTAGTTATATGATCCATGCTTTGTGGTAATTGTCCTGGTATCAAGCACAAAATCAATCACCTTGGCCTCGAACTCTGGCAGTTGCTCCTGCGGCTCACCAATCGATCTTTGTCGTTCTCACCATGAGATCAACAATGTTGAATAGTGGCAAAATATCATAACTTGCTAGATGCTCCACTCTATCTCCCGATCTCTTCAGAACTCAACAAGGTAGCCGAGAAATCTCACCTTCCACGGGTAGACCATAACCAAATCACCCTCATTTTTCAGCGCTTGTGTCAATCAACACCCTCTTTGTAACGCGTTGTGTTCCTCTTAAGCTTTTCTACCAGTGTTGGCTGGATATCTCGAATGTGTTTCACCCAAGCCTCTGCATCATTGCTAACTTGTTCCATATTAGGCAAATTTTCCCTAGATCCAGTACTTACTTGGGGTTCTTGCCATAAACTACTTCGAAAGGTTTTATTTCCGGCATTATCAGCAGGAATAAATCCCATTACTGCGGTCATCCTTTTGTCAAATAGAACAAAAGAATACCCGAACTCCTGTTAACTTTCTCTATCTAACCATCTGTTTGAAGATGGTATGCTCTGCTGAACTACAACTTCTTCCCCATCTTTTGCCACAAGGTCCTCCAAAAGTGGCTCATAATGCATGTATCTCGATCTGAAGTGATAGTTTTGGGAACATCGTGAAGCCAAACATCTCTGAAATACAAATTGGCTGTCTACGTGGCATCCAAAGTGTTTCAGCAAGCTATGAAATGCGAACAATAAACTACTACGAAGATAGTGTTTGCAGCAATCCCATCACAAAATCCATATATCTTACACCGGCTATCATGGTACCGTAATGGAATGTACAACCTGGTGCTTTGAGTCCTTCCTTTTGTGAGCTGGCATATATGATATCTGTATACATACATCCCAAAATCTCTCCTTCGCGGCCAAAAGTACTTGTCCTACACCAATTTTAAAGTAAGTCTCTGCAAAAGTGACCTCCTAGTCCTTCACCATGCAATTCAGAAAGTATCTCCGACCTCAAGGAACCATTTGGTATGCAGAGGCAATTCCTTCTAAAAAGAAAACCTTCTTGTAAAACATAATGTTTAGTAGTTTTTGAGTCTCCTTGCTCTACCTATTCAATAATTTCTGCAAAATATCGGTCACTAGCATATTGTTGATAAACTATTTCAATGCCCAGAACTAATGTTGATAGAACACTCAGCCATGGACTCCTGCTCAATGGATCTGCTACTCAATTTTGACTTCCAGCCTTATGCATGATCAAAAATTGAATTCTTGCAAGTATGAAACTCATTTGGCATGCCTTTTATTCAAACTTCTTTTAGTACTTAGGAACCTCAAGGCCTCATGATCAGAATAAAATAGAAACTCCTGCTGAATCAAATAGTTCCTCCAGGGCATAGAACTCTAAATCGTATGCCGAATATCACAACTTAGAATCATTCTTCTCATTGAAGAAAGGAACGGGTGTATTCTCTTGGCTCAAAATAGCACCAAACCAAACATGGGATGCATCACAATCCACTTGAAAAACTGTGGCAAAATTTGATAGAGCTAAGCCAGGTGCCCATGTAATCTTTTCTTTAATCAATTGGAAGCTATCATTGGCTGCATGTTGTCTAAACAAAGTTGGTTTTTCGCATACAATCTATAATGGGAGCTACCAAGCTGTTGAAATTTTTAATAAACCACCGTTCAAACGTAGTTAGCCCATGAATACAAGTCGATGTCAGCCAGCCAATGATTGCTTGAACCTTAATCTGATCCACTCTATTTGCCTTAGCAGATACTACATATCCCAAGAAAATAAGACCATTTGTCAAGAAAGAACCCTTCTTAAAATTGATGCATAACTTTTCAGCTTGTAATGTTTCCATAATTTGCCTCAAATGAACCAAATGTTCCTCAACTATACTGCTGTAAATCAAAATATACATCAAAATATACCACAATAAACTTCCCTATGAATGGTTTGAATACCTAATTCATAACTTGATACAAGTATTGGGTGCGTTAGACAAGCCAAACGACATCACCAACAATTTATATAACCCTTCTCGAGCCTTAAATGTTGTTGTCCATTCATCTCCAGGTCTAATTCTGATGTTATGAGACCCACTTAATAAGTTGATCTTCGAAAACACCTTAGATCTTGATATCATCTAAACAGGGTATGAGGAATCTAAACTTGATAGTGATCATGTTCGTCGCCTTGTCTCCAAGTGCCATCTTTCTTGGGAGTCAACTATTCTAGGACAACACTAGGACTTAGACTCTCACAAATCATCCCCTTATCTAATAGGTTTGAAACTTTCTATATTGCTCGTCATGTTTGTGAGGACTCATGCTGTAGTGTGGTAGATTTTATAAACTAGCTCCCAAAACTAAGTCTATGCAATAGTGGATATCTCTGATGGGAGATATTCCACTTGGTAATTCTTTAAGCATCAAATCCTTGAATTGATCTAAAAGCGTCTTAACTACCTCATTGCCCACCTCAACACCATCGTTATCCTTCATTATTAAGGCAAACCCAACTTCTTTTCGCTACTTTCAGCTAAAAAATGTCGGGGCAAAACTACGTTCTTTTCTACCTTAACCCTCTCTTTATCATCATATCTTAGGGGGTGTAATTTCTCGTTCACACCATCCTTGGTAAACAATTACATGTTTATGTAATTATGGATCACAAGACTTTCGTACTGCCAAGGACATCCTAACAACAAGGGACATGCGTCCATTGGTAATACGTCACACCATACAGATTTGTTATACCATTTACCAATAGAAAAAGAGATTAAGCAAAACCATTAGGAACTTAATTACCTTGTTTGTACCATTATAGGATTGCAGATGCTTCTCTTTATTTGACTTCAATTTATTCACCATTTCTTGACAAACCATGTTCAGCCGCTTTTGTTGTCAACAATGACCATGCATACCTTGCTTTGCATAGCGCATCTTGTGTGAAAGATTTTAGTACACAGCCATGGCTCATCATGCCCATCTCCTCCACCCCCACAGAGCCCCCCCTTCCTTGCTCTCTTGCCCCTACCTCTAATGTTCCTTCCTCTGTCACTCCTTCCCCTCTCCCTTATCTGTTGGATATGTGGCCTTTCAAGGCCTTATATGCGATGCCAGCAATGTAATGAGTCACAGCGGGAGTGACCATTGACTATCGAACTCTTTGCGTACTGGGAATTGTATAGGTCAAAATAACCCCATCTTTGGAGTTTTTCCTCTAGTCAGGGTCGGTAGGATTAGTTTTGCTTCATGTCGTGTGAGCCAAGGCTTGGGGATCAATGGATCTTGGTTTGTGACATATATACATATACACATATATTTGTGTGTGTGTGTGGATCTTGGTTTGTGATATATATATATACACATATATCTGTGTGTGTGCGTGCATGCATGCGTGTGTGTGTGTTATATAAGCCTTGTGTGAGCAGAGCTGGGCCGTAAGAGGACATAAGCCCAAAATCTCAGATATGTGTAGCTTGCTTGCAGCATGTGCACAGACAGTCGCATTTTGTGAAGCCATTTTGATATGGTAAGATCCGCCTATCAGAACTGTGCACACGTGCTGAGAGAGGACCCCGGCATCTGCAAGAGTGCATGTCCTTGGGGGACACCTGTAATCTACTGAACAACCTTGGGCCAACTTTGACAGGTTTACTCATGTTCAGACTAAGTTTGTGATGAATAGGCGCCTGTTGGGCTGGTTTGAGAAATTGGATTAGATTTTCGGGTCTAGCCTAGAAGTATCATACAGCCCGATGATGGAGGGCATAATCTTATTTTTTATTTTTATTCAATTTCAAAGGATGCATAATATAGTTATACTTTTAGAATTTATTTATTTTTATACTTTTAGAATTCTAGGGTTTTTATAGTTTTTTTATTTATTTCATGAGTACTGTTCGAGGTATCATTCATAGGGGTAAAATTGTCATTTCAAAATTTAAGTTTAAGTTAGGATATATAGAGCATTTTAATCATTATATAGACATGTAATGTCTTTGAACATTGAATTATAACATATACGAGATGTGTGGGGCCTTGAAAACGTCAAATTCCACATGATTTTTAGATATTGAGAGAGAGAAAAGCTTAGGCTTTTGCAACTCCAGCTTCGGTTTGGAGAAGAAACCTGTGGTTTCTTCGACTTATGCTTGTGTGTAGTTTTGTTTCTTGCTGATTTTATTGTTCCCTCAAATTTCCCTACATCAAGTGGTATCAGAGCTCTTGATCTACACGGAAGTTACTGTAGCACGTACGGAGTTACTGTAACACCACTTTTTTTGGTGTCTTAGATCAACAACAATGAGGGGGAAGTTATAGTGGGGTTTAGAGTTTGCTGATTTTGGCTAAAGTTATGTCGAAACAACCTAGATCTTATTGATTTCAACTAATTTTGTTGATTATTTGCCTAGGATTTGTGATTTTGGCAAACTCATGGCAGCGAGAAGGGGCCATAAAAGGGAGATTTTCATAGATCCACTCCATGATCTCATAGATGACCGAATTAAGGAACTTAAAAGGCAAGTAAAGCAGCTGGTGCAGAAGTTCGCAAGCTTCAATAAGACGGGTGATCTTTTAGGCCAAGAGGATCTCAAGTACAAACCTTTTGACTTTTGTGCTCTGTGTGGGGAGTCGAGTGATGATGACAGTGACAAAAGATCTAGACATGGGGAACATCACTCTAGAAGTATCACTTTCAAATGTTACTTTGACTCTAAAAATGTCACTTACTTGGACTTGTTTCATGCTTACTCAAGCTCTATGTGGAGTAAATATGAAATGTGACTTTCAAAGGTGGGGGACATGTCATAACTTGTCCCGTTATCACCTTCACACCAATAAAAGGTCCCCATTTCAAATTTCTAAGGTGTGAGCAAATCATAAAATTGGGAATTTTAATTAAATCATGAGAATGAGAAATCTCTACACTTACACATGTGAACACACACATGCCACCACACATGTGCTTCACACATGTGCCATAAATTACTTATAACATATCCATGTTATGTCTTATATCCAAACAAGGTCATACACCCAGTTTTAAGCTTTCCATGTCATGCCCCATAGGGTGATGATGTGGCTACCTTATAGGATGCATCTGTGGCCCACATTGGCCATCTGTGTGCCACATGCCACATGTGCAGACGTCCTTAATTAGAATTAGTACACAGCAAAATTTATCAAAGCATTTTTCTTTGAAATAAAATGTCCAAAAATCATCTAAAATAATAATAAATCAATTTTCATCATTTCTTATCAAAGCATTAAGGTCTGACACTTCCAATAAATCCGGGGTTTACCAAATTCTATTGGTGGTTGAGTGATGTAGGAGAACTTGAAGAAGCTTAGAACAATCAGCAATAAGCACCTTGACACAAGCAATTTTGGAGAAACCCTAAGTCTTTCCCCTACTTAAGGCTAAGCTTTAGGCTTCTTTTACAAGACAAAGTCTTTTGTTTTTCTTAGAGGGGAATACATGAATGACTCTCCAGCCCATCCATGCCCTTATTTATATTGGAAAATTATTGTTTTGGACAATATTTGTCCATACACTTAACTTTTGACTAAAAGGTCCTAACTTAAGTATAAATTGAAACTAAGCTTCTTAACTTTAATTAAAATGTCTAAAAAGTTCCTAACTGGTCTAGCAATGAAATAAAATAGAAAGAACATTTGAAATAGCCTTAAAAAAACTAAAAAGAAACCCAAACTATTTATTGTTATTGTTGTTCTTCTTAGAACCCCACCTAGGGTTTTCATCATCTAAATATGAGAGAAAATTAGGAGGAATTCGTTGCTCCAAAAGAAGATACTCGTTGGTGATGGGACAACTACAAGTTCCTTGGACTATGGGGCAACCATGCACGTCACCAATCAAGAAATATGTTTCCAAACTTAGTCTAGGAAGTAACTAAGATTTGCATAGGGGAAATCAGGATGAACTAGAATTAGGAATTCAGATTATGTTAAGGATACTCAATACGCACTTGGGTTGCATGAGAACCTCATCTTTGCTTTTAGCTTTATGTCCTGGTTGCCCGTTTTTGTTCATGTGAGGTTTTTGGTTGTGTAAGGACCTCATTGGTCCAAACATTTAGTGAGCTATCTAGAAAATGGTCTATTTCCCAATAGATATCAAATCCCCAGTTGAGAGGCAAAAAATGATTAGGCCACATAAGTAGTGAAATGATGAAAAGTCTTCATAAGATATTGATGATAATTTCCAAATCTTGTGTGAAGAATATTTCGGAGGAAAATGATTAAGGTCTCTCATAGGAAAGGTCCATAGAGTTTTCTGGCTTTGGATAATAGTCCACTCTAATATACTTGATATAAGAAAATGTTTGTCACCTCAAAACCTCCATCTTAGTCTCGTCTCAAAGTTTCAGGTTGTTTATCCTCTATCCTAATCACATCTCAAACAATACCATGTTGAACTCCAAATTTGATTTCATTCCCAAGAACCATGTTAAGTGCTTAAGATTCTATGACTTGTTCAATGGAATAGTCGTTGAGTGTCTAGATGCATGTTTTCTTAAAATGAATTCTTGAAGAAAGAGTGACCCATGACAAACTTGCTTTACTTGAGATTAAGGACTAGTGCCCTCTACCCACCTTGAAACTCAAAAAACCCAGAGTGAGATGACCCCCCCATTTTTCCTTACCTGCTTAAGTGAAGTCTGTGAAAAAGGTAGTGAGATGGAAAATGATGAACCTTCTAGAAAGCCATATGATGTCTTAAAAACATGCAATGGTAGGAAGCCATACACACTCAATCAATGATAGCAAAGTGTGGAGATGTTCTGTCTTTTTCCGTATCGCAAGACGAGCGGATCAAAGTGGGTGTGTAAAAGGAAATTGAAAGAAAAGTTTTTGCTTGCTCAAGAGAAGCCTGATGGATTTCAAGTTGAAATGAAAGGAAAATGTGGTGTAGATGTTGTTCAAAGTCTCTCCATGACTTGAAACAAGCATCAAGAAGGTGATTTATGTGATTTCATGATAGACTGACCAAATGAGAATTTTTAAGGATGATAAGTGTATGAATGTTAAAGTCAGTGGGAGTAATATAGTACGCTTAAAACTATATGTGGACAAATATTGCCAATAACTCGCTAGGACCGGTGTAAGAGACAAAGGATATTCTGAGAGAAAGTATCATAATCGAGATTATCAGAAACAAATCAGTGTGATCGTTTCGTATTGAAAGAAAGTATCAAAAGGATTTAGATAACCTATCAGTGGGTAGGAGGGTCAAACCAAGATGTTTTCCAAAGATAAAAGACGATATAAGGAGAGAGTTCCCTACGGGATTTTATGGGATCCTCAATGTTCCTTACCCAAGGAACCAGGCTAGATTTAATTTCTTCCCAGAGTGAGATTAGTGGATCTCAGAGAGAAGGGCATTGGAAAAGCTGTTAAGAGAATTTTGAGATTTTGAAAAATTATGGGATGATTTGGACACTGGTTATGCATGGATATTTTGATTACCAAGGGAATCCAGATAAGTGAAAAGCTGCCTCTAGATATTTGTTCATTTATGAACAATATCGTTAATGGATTCATGATGTGTGGCAACCTGTCTGACTGCTAAAGGAGGTAATGATTTCCTCAACCATCTCAGATATAAGCCATTGAGGTCTGTGAAACTGTTAAAATGATGTGTGATAATTGTGTTGAAATTGCAAGGGCAAAAGAGGCAAGGTTCATAAGAATTTTGAGACATTTTAGAGTTGAATTCTATCATATCCAAGAGGATATAGAAATGGTGATTTTGAATTCTAAACCTAAGAACTGCCAGAAGTTCTTATTTACTGTGGAATAGTGAAAAGTTGTTTTAACAGTGAAAAGTTGATTCTTTTCATACTGTCGGCAACACATTAAAAGTAGATTCTTGTACAGTCATCTTCTTTTGCATGAACACGTGGCTGAATAAACCTGCAGTCGATCTGTCCAGTATCCTTATTTGTCTAGTAAGTTTTAGTGGCGTGGTCCCACTACGCTTCTTTCCTTTCATCATGTTTTGAATATTGGATTCTCCAATACTATCAAAAGTACAATCACTTAAATTATCTTGTGAACCACGTGCTTGCCATTCACAATAAGCATCAAATTCTTCCTCAAAAATATCATTTGCTTCCATGATAAGCTCAAGTGGCAGGTCTAGCCTTGCAGGCCTTTCACATAGGGTCATAAATTATTCTGTCTCTCTTACTTGTTTAGCAGTAGGACAGTGGCTTGTTGGCAAAGATGTGACAAATAAACTTCTTTCATCACCAATTTTGAAAGAATGATCATATGCCAAGGAACAAATTTCTTGGCTAAATGAAACAATGATATGAAAAAGAACTTTTGGCAGTTCTTAGAGGAATACATATATTTGGCACCAGAAGAATTTATTATCAAAACAGATAATAAAGCGGAATTCCTCCTTTTTCTCGTTGCCTAGGAGTGGCTTCTTGCTTTTGTCCATTTGGCTGGTCTTCTGTATTCATGCTGAAAAAATCTGCAAGAGCTTAGTGCTTTTAATATATTCGACCTAAAAGTTATAATGGGTTTTGATTAGACCGTCAAATTCTTTTGGGATTATCTTCCCCTTCTTTATTTGTGAGAAAATATTTTACCGCTTTATTATTTGTTCTGATAATAAATTCTTCTGGTGCCAAATATATGTGAAATCTCTTTATTCCTCTAAGAACTGCCAGAAGTTCATTTTCATATGTGATACAGTTTTTCTCATTTCGTTTAAATTTACCTGAATTATATCCACATATAAATTCTTCTTTATTCACCACAACTTTCAAAATTGCCTCCCAATTTTCATTTGAAGCATCAGTTTCAAGTATAAGTTTATCCCCTTCTTTAGAAAAATAAACAGTTGGTACATTTTCAAGATCAACTTTAATTTTTCTGACTATTTCTGAGTCTTTAGTGTCCCAAGTGAATTCTTTATCTTTTTTGAAATAAAGGTTTCTCCTTGTTAGATAGATTTGGCATAAAATATCTCCTGTAGTTTAGAATTCCTAGGAAACTTTGCAAATGTTTTTTATCCACAAGTTTGTCAGGAAAATTTTTGATTTTGCCAACAATATGCTCTTGTAATCTTATACCTTTCTGGTCTCAAATTATTCCTAAAAATTCAATTGACATTTTTTTAACTTCAATCTTTTTGGGACTTAAAATAATTCCATTGTCTAGGAATTTATCGCATATTATTTTTAGATGCTTTTTATGATGTACTAGTGTTTTAGAAAATACCAAAACATCATTAATGTAAACTACACAAATCATTCAGGTCTGAAAAGATTTTTTCTATCCATCTTTGGAATATCTGAGGAGTATTACACAATCCAAAAGGCATAACCTTCCACTGGTAATGACTGTAGAGTGCACTAAAAGCAGTCAATGGATTTGACTCTTTTGTTAACATAATTTGCCAAATGATTTACAATCAAACTTACTATAATATTTGGAATTTTTTGTTTGATGGATCAATACATCTTTTCTAGGTATAAAATATCCATCAAAGTTTAGGTTTTGATTTAGTCTTTGGTAGTTTATAACCATTCCGACTTTACCTCTTTTTTCTTCATTATGGTTTCTTACCATAAAAGCAGTGCTAGAATGTGGACTTGTAGTTGGTTTTTATAAATCATATTTTCTAAAAGTTCTTTTATTTGTATAGATAATTCGTCTATATCTTTTGTAGTATAGACCATAGGCTTAACTCTAATAATCTTGTTTAGATTACAGAGTCTTAGGCTACAGTATATTGGGTTTCTAGACCATAGCTTTCGAGGATTATCACTGAAATTTGGTTCAAGAGTTTTATATACCCAGTGATTTTCATTAAGTTCTTTTATTTCATTGATTTTTTTTGATAAAATCACCACGCTTTTGCAACGAGAATCCTATTTGACAACGATAGTTGTGTTCTAAAAGTATATGAATTGATATCTTTTTACCTTTTTGAGTAATGACCAATTTGTCGTCATGGATTTCTATTGGATAGTAATTTTGAAGGAAATTGTTTCCCAAAATAAAATCACCATGCATGAAAGGAAAACATAAAATTTTTGAAATAAGAAATTTTTTGTTTCCTAACTTGACTGAAACATTTTTGGCTTTATACTCTATCTGAGTATTATTACCATCAATTCCAGTGGCCTGTATAAGAGTATTCTTTTTTTCCCATTTTTCAAATGGTAGGGTAGTTGGACTACAGGCACATGTTGTTGCTCCTGTATCCATTAAAATATCCAAATGATATGGTTTATATCCTAAAAAATTAAATTCACCCAAAACAAATAAATATCTTTTTCTGTTCTGGTTATGGGAAAAAAAAATTTCATCTTGTTCGAGTTTTATCCTAGAAACAGTTAAGAGATTACTGCATTTCTTATTGTTTATCCGTTTCTTCTTTCAGATTTTTTGAAGAGGATCCTGGAAAAATAGGTATATGAATATTTTTGAAGCCCAAGGGTTTTGGGGATCATTAGGGATTTCTACTTTTGATCTATTTGATCAAAACTTAGTCTTTTTCATTCAATGATATTTCTAGGTTTATGAAAACTCAATCTTTTGTTTAAGAATCGTTGATCATTGAAATATATGTTATTTCTAGAGGCTTGGAAAGTAACAAGATGTACTTCCTATATGCTTTTAGGTCTAGACTCTGATTTGCTATCAGGTCTGACAATTTTCCCATATGCTTTCGAAATTTTGATATGTTTCGCGAATATGGTTTTTCCATACCTCGTTTAGTTCTTCATAAATCTCATTGGGTATTTTAGGATTTTGATAAAAACTAGAAACATGTTTAGTTTCAACTGGAATAAATTGTGTACTGGGATCCGGATAGGCCAAAATAACCCCATTTAGATTGAGGGGACGTTCATGGAGCATCTTGTGAATCGGAAGGTTTTAGGGTTTTTCCTTTAGTTAAGGTCGGTAAGATTAGTTTCGCTTCATGTCGTGTGAGCCAGGGTTTGGGGATGTGTTTGTGTGTGTTTGTTTGTTTGTTTGTTTTGTTTGTTTTGTTTGTTTGTTTTGTATAAGCCTTGTGTGAGCAGCATTGTTTCAAAAAGCACCCCACCCAGGGGCGGAAATGCAACTCTTTGAGGGTATTTTTGGGTCATTTTTAAATACTAAAGGAGCAAAATTGTGGGTTTTAGGTTCATTTGAAACCTAAACCCATTAGAGACTATTTTAAAGAGAAAAAACCCAAAAAAAAAATTATTAGACCGCCCAGGTTCTTGGCGCCCGCGTAGGTGCTGGGCAGCCTGGAACCCCCCGACCGCCTAGGTGCCGCCTAGCACTTTTGAATCACTGGTGAGCAGAGCTGGGCTGTAAGAGGACATAAGCCCAAAATCCCCGAGACGTGTAGCTTGCTCACAGCGTGGTGAAGATTGGTACAATTTCTCATAGGTGAAGCAAATCAAACCTATTTTCAGACAAAGAAGAGGACTAAACAAAACCATAGTGGCTAGGAAAGTCGCAGAGATTCTATGGGAAATGCCAATTCAAATGAATACTTTAAGCCAAGCCCTCCGCTGCACAGACAGTCGCATTTTGGAAAGCAGTTCTGATATGGTAAGATCTACCTATCAGAATTGTGCACGCGTGTTGAGAGAGGACCCCCACATCCGCAAGAGTGCATATACTTAGGAGACACATGTAATCCACTGAACAACCTTAGGGTCCATCCAACTATTGGCCAGATTTTATAGGTCCGCTCATGTTTGAACTGAAGCCTGTGACGAATAGGCGCCTATTGGGTTGGTTTGAGATATTGGATTAGATTTTTGGTCTAGCTCAGTGGAGTATCATACAACTAACTGCTTGTAGAATCAGGGTTTTCCACTTGGATTTATTGGAAGTGCCAGACCGAAATGTTTTGATAAGAAATGATAAAAATATGATTTATCATTATTTTATATGATTTTTGGGAATTTTATTTTTAGAGAAAAATGCTTTGATAAATGTGTTGTGTACTAATTCCAATTAAGAACTTCTGTACATGTGGCATGTGGCACACAAATGGTCTATGTGTGCCACACATGCATCCTATAGGGCAGCCACGTCATCGCCTTATGGGGCATGACATGGAAAGCCTAAAACTTGGTGTAGGACATTGTTTGGATATAAGACATAACATGGGTAAGTGTAAAGTGATTTATATCACATATGTGAAGCACATGTGTGGTGGCATCTGTGTGTTCACATGTGTAAGTGTAGGGATTTCTCATTTCATGATTTAATTAAATTTCCAATTTTATGATTCACACCTTAGAAATTTGAAATGGTGGCTTCTCATTGGTATGAAGGTGATAAGGGGACAAGTTATGACCTGTCCCTCACCTTTGAAAGTGACATTTCTTTAGAGGATGCTTCGCTCGACATGGAGCTTGTGTAAGCATGAAGCAAGTCCAACCCAATATGGATTGAGTGGCACGCCACTCTCTTTAAATTTGAATTTGAGATTTTTATGTGATGGTGGTGATTTAATGATGGTGAAATGAATGGCGGAGATTCAATGTTTTTGAAAATTATTGAGGGCACATTTGATATTGTTGAAAGCAAGTTAAGGTGGTATGTGGGTATGGTGATAAGGGTGTGATCATTAATCACTATCCATGTGATAGCCATCAATGGTGATTAACAGTGTTCGAAAATTCGGCCGCCCGACTGCCTAGGCGAAAAATTTCAAAAACACCTAGGCGTTGTTTGGGCGGTGGACTTATGTGACCTGTCTCCGAGAGCTCATCTAGGCGAAATATTTCAAAAAAAGCCCAGACGCTATCTGTGCGGTGGATATTGCGGCCTGTCTTCGGGCGCCTGCCTAAGTGGGCATGGCGCCACCTAGGCGCTACAGCGTTGGCGCCCGCATAGGTGTTACAGCTTGGGCGCCCACCTAGGCGCCGCTTAGTGACAGTTTGCAGAAGGGCGAAAAAAACGCTTGGCGGGGGTAAAAAAGGTTTCATTTTTTCCCACTAAAATGGGGGGAAAAGAGTTTTGGGGAGTATTCTATACCGCTAAAACAAAAACCGTGGCTTTTAGGGTGAGAAAAACTCCTAAAAAAACTACTCTTTTGTGATTATCGAAAGATCGATAAAGTTTTGATTTTTGTGATTTCTTCCCAAAACAAAGACAATAGTTCATAGGTGGATTTAGAGCTTCTAGTAGTTGATTTTGAGGATTTTTGGTGACCCAATAGATGAAGTTTGCACCGACATCGATTTGATTATGATATTTTTAAAGTATTATCATATTTGAAAGAGGGTTTTGATTTTATTTTGCTACAACATATAATGTTGTGAATCATGTGTTTTTCTTTTTACCTTTTTTTTTCTTTTACGATATATTTACATGTTTGGATGATGACTTGATGTACTTGTTTTTTGATTTTTCCTTGTTGACTTTGTGTATCGTTTCTAGTCTAGACTTCTAGTTTCCTACAATGATATTTGGGATTTCAGGTATTTTAATGTCTTACAAGTTACATTATCTTTGAGACTTGTATCCTTAAATTTGTTATGTGATTGTACTATTTCATTTTCGTTTATTTCACGAGGAGTTTGGGGCTCTAAAATTGCCCTAAAAACTCCCAAAGACTTAAAACCATGCCCTAAGAACTCTCCTGTTTTTTTGGTTGGGGCAGGGGCAGGGGCAGGGGCAGGGGTAGGGGCTGGGGTGGGGTGGCGTGGCGTGGCGTGGGGTGGGGTGGGGTGGGGGAGGGGGGGGGGGGGGTTTCAATTTTGGTGAAGGCACCTTGTCTCTGGGCGGGCGCCTAGGTGGCCAGGCACCCAAAACGCCTAGGTGCCCGAATCCACACTTTTGAATATTGGTGATTAGGTAGGCTAAGACTTTTAGCCTCCCTCAACCCTTGGATCGCTCTATGGGAGGTTGAGTATGAAATGAACCCCACATGAAAAGTCTATAATAGGATCACTTCCCGCTTGAGTTGAAGTTTGTGTGAGTTCATAATTTCAAACTCTAATCTCATCTCTAAAGGGGTTCCACGCCCCACTCTTAGGCTTATGTTCTTCACACTTGAAAGTGTTGCACACCTTTGATTCCTGTTAAGCTTTTCTCCCATGATGAAGCCCTTGGATTCCAACCTTCATCACGCACCATCTATTGTTTGATGGGTGCCGTTGAGCATTGTTAGGGTGCTGTTATGCCTAGAAAACCTTGCTGGAAATTTTCCATAAACCACTTTGATACACCCTCTCGAGATCACAAATGGTGTCACCCTCTCCATGCTTTTCTCCCTTGATGAAGCTCTTTGTCCCACACACCATCAATTGTTTGATGGTTGTTGTTGAGCAAGGTTTTGGCTTCGGTTATGTTTAAAAGTATTGCTGGAAATTATATTGACTTCTTTGTAATACCATATCCAAGGACATAGATGGAGTTGCTTTTTACAAATGTTGCACCCAAGATGGAGGTATATTGTTCATAACCTCATCTCGTACTTCCATTCAGTTTTTCTCCACTATTTTATGATTGTTTTGGCTGCTGTAATTTGTGCAAAACAGTGAGCATTTTATTCACAAGTATCCCTTTTGAAGTAGTTAAACGTTAGGGTTGTAAGGGCTCATTGCTTGTTGTCTTGTTGGCATAGTTTTCATGCCATCCTATGCAAACTATTGGGACTTCTATGTTGCTGGAAATGTTAACATACAAGCATAACAATGAACTTTCCCATAGCTCTATGCAAGGAAAAAGGTCCCTTTTGATCCTATAGTGGTTAGGACCTTGAGCCAAACCCTAAGGCTGAAACTAGTGTGTTTCGAGCCCGTTTGAGCCCCGTTTTCTCCTTATTTGTTTTAATTGGTCTTATGCCCAATCTGGAGATGATTTTGGGATGTATATGAGATGAGAGCTTTGTCATGTGGTGGTAAGTGATTTGCTTTCCGAGATTAGATCGAAACCGAACACTCTTTCGCTATCGAGAGAGTGATAGTCAAGGGTGGTACTTATACCGTTGCGGTTTTCGCACGGTGATTGTTGTGAAATTGGCTTCCCATGGATACTTTAAGCTCATGCACATTTTTACTTTAGTCTTTGTTGTATTTTATTTTGTTTCATCTAGATTGTAAGAAACTATGCTCGTATTATAAGGGCATAGTGTTGAAGACTATTGTAATAGTTTGTATTAAGTGGGGGTTTTCCCAAGGTGAAATGAAATACTTTTTTTGTGTTTTGAGAAGTTAACAATTGTATTACTATAAAAGAAAGGTATACATAAGTAAATGTCGAAAGTACCCACAGGCCGTGTCTCTCAACCAAAAAATAGGCCACTTAACAGTGGCCCTGTACAAAAAATAAAGGGGCTTATAGGAGATGCCCAATTGCAAGAGATGTACAGAGCACAAGGAAAAAAGATGTGCCCGCAGAGGTCCAGAGCAAAAAAAGAGATGGACCAACGACAAAACTATAGTCGAAGCAGCTCATCAAAACGTTGCGGCTATGCGGGGGCTTCATCTTGGGCCTGAGCACCATCCTTAGCCAGTAGGTCTTCCAAGCTGTTTGACGTCCTCTAGGTATGCATCCAGGAGACTACATCCCTGCAAATATGCGCAATTTCAAAAATAGAGGCGAGGTACCAGGGAGGGGGGCATTTTCAGAAGCCCAAGAGATTATGTTTTTGGCGTCCCCCTTGACGAACATCTGAGATCCCCATGATTGGTCGAACCTTTTTAGGCCCAATAAGAGTGCCATAGACTCTGCAAGTTGAGAGTCTACATGGCCTTAGTGCTCTGAGAAAGAAGCCAAATATTGCCGTTGTGGTCTCGAAAGTCCCCTCGAGCACCTGCTGGGCCTGGGTTGCCGAGGGAGCATTTGTCGAAATTAAGCTTGATGATACTATTTGGGGGAGGCAACCAGTTGTTAGCTCTTGAGACCTGATGGGGTTCAAGGTGGAGGATATTTTCCCAGTCACGAAGGAAAGTAGCTGTCGAGACTCCGCCAAAAGCCTTGTGATTCAAGGCCCAAAAGATTACTAGAGAAGTAATCTTGTGGAAGAGAGTTGAAACTTCGCATTTAAGACCTCGGAAGATCCTGGAATTGCTTTCGATCCAAAGTACCCAGATGGTTGCTGCAATGGAGTCCAAAGTATTCTGCGCGCCTTCGGCCAATGAAAGTCAAGAGAAGATGAGATGAGAGTCAAGAGGGAGGCTGGGGTAACCCATGAGAGGCCAGAGAGCCGGATAATTTGACTCCAGAGGCCAAGAGGGAGGTTGCAATGAATGAAGAGATGAGAGTTCGTCTCTTCCTCACATAGACACATGACGCACCTATTGGGAATGGGTGTCCCTTTCTTTTGGAGATGGTCTACAGTGAGTGCTATTTCAGAGCAAGCAATCCAATTGAAGGCCTGCACTTTTGGTGGTGCAATGGTAGACCAGACCTTGGAAAGGACAGAAGTTGGGTTGAGAGGGAAGGTTGGAGGTTTATAAAAAGAGGCCAAGCCATTGAGAATGAACCGTGGATTGTTGGAAGCTCCTTGTGGTTGGGATCGTTGTTCGTATGATCCTATATCAAGGGAGTGCGATCCTTGTCACAGGGAAGCACGATTCCATGGGGAAGGAATCACAATAGTATGTTTTAAGGGATCAAGAATGATGTGTGCGTTCACAGTCCCATTGGGCACAAAACTGAATCATTGCATATGAGTCAGTGCCAAATAGAGAAAAAATCATATGCACTGTGTCATACACTTGAGAATCGTGGTTCGAACTTGCTGGGAATGCGGATCCCTATATTGGATCCACGTTCTATCCAAGATTCCTAGCTGGAACTGTGGGAATCGAGGTTCCGGAGTGGGTCTGTGACCTTTCCTACAAGGTTCCAGCAACAATGCACCAAACTGCCCCTATTAATTAATAAATGCCAAATAATTCTTAAAAACTTCACACCACCCCTAAACGATATTAAAAATTCCAGAAAATAGTAATCTATGAACAATACCCATGAATAGTAACCCATGAACCTTAACTAAGTTCATAATAAAAAATAAATAAAAAGTTTCTCTCTCAAAAAAAAAAAAAAAAAAAAAAAAGGGGAATTAAGTATTTGAGATGATGTTAGCATGGCATCAGCAGGATTGCATCACTTTTTTGTGGCTGTTCTTTGATCAGAATCTCAATTGTTTCTGATGTGGCCTTAATTCTTATTTGAAAGCTTACCTCAGAAATATTTTTGATTTTATGATATTTCGATCGATGGATTTTTATATCTCATGTTTCCTTATGATTCTCTTGAGGGTCGTCGTATCTTGGGGATGGCAACTTATGTGTCCTTGGAGTTTTGTAATCGTATGCAAGGTTGTTGGATCTATCGTGCAAGATTGTTGGATCTATTAGGGCTTTTACTGAATCAACTTTATCAAATTGAAACCTTAAATATGTTGGTGTTCAACTTAATTTTGGCACCCTTTGGTTTCACTTTTCTGATGATCAGAAATTCTGTCCCTTGAATTTTGTTATAGGACATTGCTTGTTCAGTTTGACTTGGTTTTTTTATTCTGTTATTTTGAATTTGGATTTGAATGAGATGTTTTATATACACTCCCTCTTTTTCTGATGCAGACAAGCTTCCCTACTCAATCAGAATTCTCCTTGAGTCTGCGATTCGTAATTGTGACAACTTCCAGGTCACAAAGGATGATGTTGAGAAGATTATTGATTGGGAAAATACTTCCCCAAAGCAAGTTGAGATACCTTTCAAACCTGCTCGTGTTCTTCTTCAGGTAACGATTGCTCACTACTATATAATTTGCATGACTCTTTGCAGTTTTCTTGGTGGATATGTGTACTTTATTTAACCTTTGGGATTTCCCATCATTAACTTTTCTCCAGGATTTCACTGGTGTCCCTGCTGTGGTTGATCTTGCTTGCATGAGGGATGCTATGAACAATCTTCGCAGTGATGCTAACAAGATTAATCCTTTGGTCAGTATTATCCTGTTTGTGACAAGCATGCTAATTCCTACCTTTTCAAGTTCTTCTCAATGTTGTATTCTGAGGAAGACGAATATGATATTATCTATTTCATAAGAATTTGCTTGCTTATTGACATCAGTGATGCTGGACTGATGTATTGAAAATTGTTGAATTCATATTTACGTACAGTATTGATATTTATTCAGTAAAATAGGATTCCGGTACTATCATTTTTGCGGGTGACTACTACTGATCATCTTTTGCGTTATAATTTGAATTTCCACGTGGAACTTCTTAATTTTATGTTTGTAGTCCAGGGCGCTTCCCCGGCATTCTTCCTTGCATTCCTTAAAGTTATGTGTTCACTTCCATAATATTATGACTAGTTCTATTGAATTGCCGTGGTTACTCTTGGGCTTGATTTGTTTTTGAAACACATTCATCGAGTAAGCAGGTCCTAAGGGATTGTTAATTTTATAGAAAGGTAGAGAGGGCTTCATAGGTCCATGTTTAAAGATATCACCCCTTCAAACTGTTGTTTTGCATGTGGTAACTGTTGCTGTAAGCTTGCTCTGAACTCTACAATCTGATCTAGCATGCTGAGATGTCCGCTTCCACATATGTGACAATACTGAAGCTAGAAAGGAATAGAAATGGGGAGATAAAGATTAGGTATGTGAAGAGAACATCAGTTTTAATGCATGCACACGAATTTAATGGGATGGGGATTTCCTTTTGCATGGCAAAGCTGGATCTGGTGTGTTGTTCTTCCTTAGACGATGACCCGTGCTTAACATTCCACTGAGTTCAGACACAGAGAGGAATGTGACGCTAGTGTATAAGGTGATGGATGACAGTGCATCGGTTTTTCTATAGAATACCCTTTGTTTGCAGAGCACAAGTCATCAACTTTTTATTTGTATTTTTTTGATGATGAACAAGTCAACAACTTTTATGTTTTTCAATCTTCATTTTTAATGTAATATTTGTTTTAAGATGTAATATTTTTCACTTGCCTACTGCTTAAATATTTAAATAATTTATCAAGAAGGAATGATTAGTACATATTACATGAAATTGAATAATATGAGAGAATTGTGTTCTAGAAATTCCAGACTTTTCAAATTTGCAAGTTCCATCAGATCATCCAAATTCTAGATTAATAGCATCGCAAATCATAGCAAGTTACGTTATCAAGAGTATACTGGAGAGTTTTCTGTACTATATATTTTGCAAAATAACTTCTGAAGATTGGACTCAAGAATCAAGAATGTTACCATTGATTGGAATGTCCCATCTACTTCCACAATATATGGGTCTTATAAGCATATCAAAGTAGAAACAATTAGGACCTCTTTTATGTCCTTGAACATGTATATTTAGATTTATATCATCTCAGATAAAGAACTCAATCTCAGCCATTTCCCTTGTTTCGCTATTGTCCTTTTTCATTTAGTTATGTATAACTGAATCCAATGCTCTCTTCGTTTGGGCCATCCTTCTAACTGTTTCTTCTTTTGCGCCATCCTTCTAGCTGTTTCCCAGAAGTTGTTTTGTTGCTTGTAATTGATTAATCCACCACTGTGGATGCAGGTGCCTGTGGATCTAGTCATTGACCATTCAGTTCAGGTTGATGTAGCAAGATCAGAAAATGCCGTGCAGGCCAATATGGAGCTGGAATTCCAGCGGAATAAGGAAAGATTTGGTTTTCTCAAGTGGGGTTCTAATGCTTTTCATAACATGCTTGTTGTCCCTCCAGGATCTGGTATCGTGCATCAGGTATCTGCATTTTACATTGGTCACACGGAGTGACAAGATAATTCTCTTTTGAATTTCAGAAAACATTAAATAGTGTTTATATAGATCTGTATCCATAAAATGTTATGTACGCATTTGCAAGGTCTAATGTTGTATTATGCATAAATGTTCTGGTAAAATTTCAGGTAAACTTGGAGTACCTTGGTCGGGTTGTCTTCAACACCAATGGTGTACTCTATCCTGACAGTGTGGTTGGGACTGATTCCCACACAACTATGATTGATGGGCTAGGTGTAGCTGGTTGGGGGGTTGGAGGCATTGAAGCAGAGGCTGCAATGCTTGGTCAGGTAAGGAAATGTGAAAATGTATTTCTCTGAACATCTTGAAGCATGAAATAGGTGCCAAATGCATTGAGAATTCAATGTTGGTTTTCGAAGTATAGCGAAAATACCATGGGTTGATTGGTTTTATTCTGAAGGTTAACTACCTACCAACCAAAATATAGCTAAAATGGTATTTATGATTGATACTGGCTTTTAAGTGGGTCTGGTTTGATGTTTCTTGAGTCAGTGCTATGAGCAAGATTCATATGTACTTCAAAGGTGATTGTGGACAAGATGTCAGTGATACATTTAGAAGAGATTGCCAGGAAAGAATTGATTATGATGTGAGCTTGACAATATGGTTAAATGGTTTGTTAGCCTTTGTTCTCCTCTTTTCATCCTTGATAAATAGTTAGTTACTTGTTTTTATGGTCTTTATTACTTCATGATGATATTTACATTATGTCCATTAACAGGAGATATTTCATGCTATTAATAGTCTTGATTATATAATATTAAGTTCATAGATACCAAGTACTGATGTTCATGGGGTATAATGGCATTTGTCTGTTTGTAAATTCTGTTTTCTCAGAAAATTAATTATTGTAAAATCCATTTTGACTTCATGAAGTACTGCCAAGTGACCGAAGAGATACAGAAGAAAGTTTCCTAACATCTGTGACTTAAAAATGGAACATTTTGAGTAGTTTTATTATTTAAAAGAGGAAGGTTGGGTGTTTGATAATTGACAAGTATCGCTGTAATTACGCTTGTCAAAAGTAATATTGTTACTTTCATACTCCTTGTGGTTGGCTTGAGCTGCATGCACATCTTTGTATTCATTCATAAGCTTCACCCATGCATAAGTCCACCCTTATGTGCATGCTTCAATTGTTGATGCTTTCATATGTTTTGTAGCCCATGAGCATGGTACTGCCGGGTGTTGTTGGGTTTAAGTTATCAGGGAGACTGCGCGATGGTGTAACAGCTACTGATTTGGTTTTGACTGTCACCCAAATGCTGAGGAAGCATGGTGTTGTTGGCAAGTTTGTTGAGTTTTATGGTAAGCTTTCTCAACATAAAATTATTTAAGATTAATTCAATTGGGTCACATCATTTCAGAAATACAACTTTTTTTCTGTTGTTCTATGATGAATGACATTCCCTGGTTGGTTATGAAGTTCTGTTGTTTTCATACAGGTGAGGGAATGGGCGAATTGTCATTGGCTGATAGAGCCACTATTGCCAATATGTCACCTGAATATGGAGCAACAATGGGCTTCTTCCCTGTTGATCATGTAACTTTACAGTATCTTAAATTGACTGGGAGAAGTGATGAAACTGTAAGTGGATTTGAGTATTTCACTGTTAGAAGTTTTTTGGATTAAATATTATTGCCATAGTTTGAATAGTTTTGGTCTGTTCACTAATGAAATAGGTGTCTATGATAGAGGCATACTTACGAGCAAACAAAATGTTTGTTGACTACAAGGAGGTAAACCTTAGATTTCTCTTCTATTTCATTCTTGTGAGCCAGTATTTTAACATAAGCCAGAAACTGAATTCGCGTGCATGTGCAGCCTCAAACAGAGCGAGTGTACTCGTCCTATCTTCAGTTGGATCTCGCAGATGTTGAAACATGTCTTTCGGGACCAAAACGGTGATCTGCTTTTCTCTTCCTAGTGAAATTCAGTTTTTCTCTTTTGCTCACAATTTTTTGTATTGCATTGGAAATGACAGACCGCATGATCGAGTTCCTCTGAAAGAAATGAAAGCAGATTGGCATTCTTGTCTGGACAACAAGGTTGGATTCAAGGTGAGATGAAGACCAATGCTTAGTGCTGTTCTTAGTAGATTCGTCAGTGTGTATTCTGTTTGGCCTGTCTTTGAGCTCCACTCGTCTGTGTTTTGTCAATGCTTGACTTTGCTTTTGCTGATTTTTCTTTTGTTATTCAGAATAGATGATATCAATGAAGATCTAGTGGCAATTGCAAAGTAATTATTTGATACAATGAAATCTGTGAACAAATATTTGTTGAACTTAGCATAATAATAATTATGCTATGTGTGTTGTTTTTCGTTTTCCTTAATAAAATAGAGAAGGAAAATCTTTTCTGTGTGGAGTATGGAAGAATATTACACATTCAGGTACTTGTTTTGGATATGGCTCATAAGAACCCTGGATTTTCTGACTGGAGAATTCATGGTTTTGAGCTGCTTGAAAAAACCATCTCTTGTGATATTCCCTTAAAAAAAAGAAAGAAAAGAAACGACTACCATCTCAAGTTTTCTGCACCAAGTTGCTTGGTGGAAGTGCATTGATAATCCTTCTGTCATCAAATACACTGCGGCATATGTTTTCTTACTGAAGGCATGAACTTCGATACACCAGGGCTTTGCTGTACCCAAGGAATCACAGGACAAGGTTGTAAAGTTTTCTTTCCATGGGAAGCCTGCAGAGATCAAGCATGGGAGTGTTGTAATAGCAGCTATCACAAGTTGTACAAATACCTCGAATCCCAGTGTTATGCTTGGAGCTGCTCTGTCTGCAAAAAAGGCCTGTGAGTTGGGTCTCGAGGTTAGATTCTGTTTTTCAAATGGGACTTTTTCCATTTCTCAAAATTTCCTTTGTAAATTTTTTTTTGTAACCCAACAAGATTTCTGGTGTATGTTGTGGACCTGGGGTTGGGTCAACTCTCATACTTGGAGTCGTAACTAATAAATGAGGATGGAAATTGATTTTATTTCAGGTCAAACCATGGATTAAGACAAGCCTTGCACCAGGCTCTGGAGTCGTGACTAAATATTTGCTCCAGAGGTAAAAAAATATTATGTTGGTTATCAGACAACATCAGCATAAATTGAAGGAACCAAGTTTTGATGCTTATACCCTCTGAATTGTCATTTCCATTTGGTCTATGTAGTGGATTGCAGAAGTACCTAGACCAGCAAGGCTTCCATATTGTTGGCTATGGCTGCACTACATGTATAGGAAATTCTGGAGAACTTGATGAGTCTGTTGCTTCGGCGATTGCAGACAATGGTAATATTGTCATCCAATGCCTCAAAAAATCAAACTCAATTTCGGAAATCTTGACAAATCTGCTTTGCATTTGCAGACCTCGTTGCTTCAGCCGTGCTTTCTGGTAATAGGAATTTTGAAGGGCGAGTACATCCTTTGACTCGAGCGAATTATCTTGCTTCACCTCCTCTTGTTGTTGCTTATGCTCTTGCTGGGACGGTATGTTCACATCCTTTGGGTCAAACGATGAAAAATAAAACTAAGAATCTTTGCTTGAACAAGCCGTCACTTGCTTCTGGAAATTCAAAGTAGTATGACAACACGAACGCAAAAATTTAAAATGAACTGATTGTTTAAATGAGGTAATGAACTTCATCTGAGGAAGAACCTCTTCCTCAAATGTTTGGAACTCCAATCTTTCTTTATTACTTTTCTTTCTGAAAAATTGAGCTGGAATTCGTGGGTCTGCTCCCCAAATCTAATGATCCGGATGTAGAGATGCATACAAGATTGGATCTTATATTCTTTGGACATCTGCTTCTTGATTTCCTCCAAGTTAACTTCGAAATTTTCAGTTGGTTGGTATGTTTAATGCTGGAGTACTTCTATACTACGAGTTTATGATATTATGAAAGGGAAAGTATGATATAATCCAAAGATAGATGGACTCTATTAATCTTTTCTATTTCTAGTGGAATTATTTTATTTAAATTTGGTTTCTTATTTGAATTTAGAGTTGTCTACCATGGGGGTTCGACTTGCATCCATGCATCTAGCCATCTAGGGCTTGAGTTGCCACATGCCATCGACCAGAGTGGGCCCTACGTGTTCCACATGTGTGGTCCCAGTGTGGCCCACATCTGTCAAATTATTGCTAGATTGCCCACTTATTTGCTAAACACCAAAACTTAATAAAAAAATTTAAATTTCCAGAAAAGTTCTTTCTGAGAAACCAATTTCTATTTTCAGAAAAGTCCTTTGCGTATTTAAAAATTAAAAACACCAAGATTGAGGTGACTGAGAATGTTCTTCTTTCTTTGAAAAACCTGAAAGAAAAGATGTGAAAGATCGCATTGGAGAATTGAGCATGCCTTCGGAAGAAAAATCCTTTTCCACTAGATAGCCGTAGATACACTCATAATCACTACCTACCTTCAAACTAATCTAATGAACCTGTGACCCACAAGTACTCTCATGCAAGGGGCTCATGGTTGGCCCATTGAAGCCAGCCAAGAGGTAGATAGGGTTGCATGCTCACCTAAGATCGTACGTGTGCCCTACTGCCCTTCAAGGACAAGTCATATCCATCCTATTGATTCCGACAATGGCTATTGCCTATCAATCTCAGGTACCAATATTGGTGGTAAAGGGTCTTTCTTCAGCATATACAGACACATTCAAAATCTAGAATTCTGATCAATAACCGGTCAATGCATAAGTCATGCATGTATGCATGAAGAATTCTAGTGTCGTGGTTGAGGCCCTTTTCCTTGCAAAGCCCATTTTTCACACTGTGGTTGCTTGTACATCCTTTGGCTGATAAACTTTAACCACTGCTGGACACAACCTGCCTCAATGGGGTATGAGTGTACCGGCTCTGGCAGATGATTCTTGGGGCCAAAACTCACACCAATACTGTGGTGCGGATCCAACTCCACAATCCTCAACCCTAGATTGCAAAACTATGCCTGGAGTTCCATAGTGCACTATGCACTTTGGCAGGCCCCTTTAAATCTCATGGAGTTGTTGATTGAGCCCTCTCATCATGACATGTCACATACCACTCTAAATTACACAGGCTAGTATTCTCACCAAAATTGGGAACCAGGGTACATGAAACAACCAAGAGGCAATGGCCTTTAAATGGCTACAAAACACAACACATCATCCTTTGTGAACCGAACAGCAGTACAGCCTGTCATACCTTAAACAAGAGAACTTGATGTCGGCTTTATTTTCACGATTAGTGTTGTACGTTGTAGGGCAATATGCCGTCATCCAACCCCAACATAATGGGCAGGAAAACCTTCGTTGAAGTCACCAATTCCTCTGTACTCTTCGACGTTCTTGTCCTAAGGACTAGACCATGATCCTTGGCAATTGCACTCAAGGCATGGTAAATGCTTGGCAGCATCGGCTGAGCCAACACCAGTTTTTTCCATTTGCCATTTTACAAGCAATAGAAGGTGCTTTGGCCTTATTAACAACCCTCTTGGACTCAAGAGGGTGAACTTATAGAGGAAAAGGGGGAAGAATGTGACTAAGGTTACTTGCCCACCTCTCTTGGGCTCATGAAACACCAAAACGTCATGGTAGGTCCTCTCCTCAGGTTGCTGTAATTATAATCCCATCCTTTGTTTGATCCAAAAGAAATGGGCAAGCCAATGTGCAAAGCTAGAATGTAAAGCCATCAAGGTATTCAAGATGGAAACCTCCACCTGAGGGGAAGCTTAAGCTCAACTTTGACGGCTGTTCTCTCAGTAACCCTGGTCCTTCAGGCATTGGAGCCATCCTCAGAGACCACCTCGGCGCGACTGTGGCAACAGTCTCCAAACACATTGGCCACGCTGAGTCCATGGAGGCCGAAGTGACGGCACTCTGATCCAACCCTTCCACCTACATTCCCTCCTCGTCGAGGGAAATTCAAAGAACACCATCTCTTAGGGTGCAGAATCTTCCTTCCTCCCACCCCCCTTGGCATCTGAATCATTTGTTTGACGAAATTGAACACCTTTGTAGGAATATGTCCATCGCGTGGATGCATAAATGGAGGAAGGAAACCAAGCAGCTGACTCCCTTGCCAAAGAAGCAGCAGCAATGGCAGACCACTAGACCTTTTTGGCCTTTTTAGTTTTTACTCTCATATTTTGGACCCATTACAGTGGACTGATCAGTTTTTCTAGGTTTCCCTGTCTCACTGTAAGCTCTTAAAAGAGGATTTTGTTTCCACTTTTGACCTTCTCCTCCCTTGAGCATCCATCCTCACTGTGGATTGCCAAGGTCTCTTGTACTCTTTCATTCTCTTATTAACGGTTAAACACTTTCAAAAAAAAGGAAAAGCCATCAGGGCATTCTATACTATCGACAGTCATCCTTCCCAAAATTTCCTCGTTTGAAGGAGTGAATTCATCATAATATTCGCCAAACATGGGGGGAAACACCATTGTGCTGAGCATCCAGGAGGGATATACCACCCTCCCCTTCATCAAAGAATGTCGAGTTAGTCTCTTCACACCAATGTTCCAAGAAGGTTTCACTACAGTAGAGGAGCGGTCGGAGATATTTATAGCTGAAATAAACCGCCCATTTATAGTTGTGGAAACGATGGGGCATAGTCCAGCCTCACGAATGTCTAGGGAGTCCAATGTGGAAAGGTAGCTGCCATTTATATCCGAAAGTTTCTGCTTTGGACTCTAATCGAACATGAACATGGTTAAGACCTCCATCCCAAAATTCAGGATGTTCTAGAATGTGAGATAAAAAGTTCCATCCATGTAATCAGTTTGTCCTCAAGGTCTAAGGTATAGATAGGATCTGAAGTTAAAGGGAAAAGGGGAAGTATTGGCTTGCCCTTGCCAAAAATGTTACCATAGGATGGCAAACATGAATAAACGTTAGTCCATACTTCGCAACAAAAATAAAAGACACTTTCATTCCTGTACTAAAAAAGAGTTATTACAAGAGTGTGTGAGTGCGTGCGTGCGTGTGTGCATGCCCGTTTGAGTGCGTGCTTGTGTGAAAGAATTTATGGAAGGGAATATATGGAAGATTGAGAAAAGTAAGTAGGTAATCAGATTTGAGATGAGAAGTGATGGAATTAGGGTTTAGGGAAGATGATTAAACGAAGTTTGACAAAAGGAAGTAAAGAAAGAAATAGGCAAATATGAGAAGCAGAAAAGAGACAGAATTAGGGTTACCTATATCTTTCTCCTGCTCTGATATCATGTAAGAAATAAAGGTTGTAGGAAAGGGTAACTCAACTTGGGGCAGCAAGTCTTTTCCACCTTTTTGATTGAAGGCACGACTTATTCCCTTGTTTCATAATATATTCTCTATTCTCAAAAGTCAAAAGCACAAAACACAAATAACCCACTTGGACGCCAGTTTCGCCCCCCAACCCCACCCCCACCCCCCCCGCCCCGGCCTGTGGATAACCACACTCTCTCTCTTTAGCCTCTAGAATATTAGGATCTGACCTACAAGCTCCATTAAGCCCAACCTTCGCCAGTGATTTCCTGAAACTTCTTCCAATGGATATCTTAAGAGTCAGCCCTAGCTCGTCTTCTCTTTCCATTTTCTCCATTCCAAAATCCTACATCGTTGATCTTCGACAAGAAATACTTTACCTTTCTCTTTCTAGCGTTTGAGTGTCGACTCTCACCTCTCTCTCTCCTCTATTTTCTCTCTAGACTGAGACAATTCTATGCATTGTATGAACCAAATCAAGGCCATTATCTCTTATGTCTTACCAAGTCCCCTCTCTCTTCACCTACAACACCATGATCAAATCTTCAAGCCCATGGTCCCTCAGTGCCCATTCTTTCTCTCTACAAATAATTGCTAAATTCTGGATTCTCCCCTGATAGCTACATGCTCACACTCATGATCAAGGGATGCACTTCAAATCCAAAGCTAAAATATGGGAATTCAATTTTCCTGTGATAAAAAGTGGGTTTGAAACAAACCAGTTTGTTACGAGCTCCTTGATCGAACTTAACACGCATGGAGGATTGATAAGCTCTGCATGCCAAGATTCTGAGGAAACTAATCAACCAGAGGTTGTTTATGGACTGCATGATTAATGGGTACTTAATGAATCCTTACCTTTGTTTGAGAGTGTGTACAGTGGGTCCTAAGCAACTTTGACTATGGTTCTCTTAATTTGTGGAAGATTACAGGGCTTGGGTTTTGGTATGACAGGTCCATTCGCTCAAAGGAAGCATGGCATGTAGATAGTTTCGTTTGCCTGCAACTCACTAATGTTCATGGCTGTCAAATGCGATAGCTGATTCACTTGAAATGATTGCGCTGGATTATTTGGAGCGATCATATTGGGACCGGAATAAGAAGCATTCATGAGAAATTATCATATTTTTTATTATTTTTTTCTTTCTAGGAAATATTTATTTTTTGAAGTTATTTAAAAAAAAGGAAAACAAGGTAAGAGTCAATAATAATAATCTTTTTTTTTTAGTAGGCTTATCGCTAGAAAAGGAAAAGAAAGCTCTTTTTTTTTTTTTTGAGTTATCTTTTATTAAAAAAATTTCTATGGGTTGAAAAGGCCACTCTTATCGTTTGGATAAGAGAACATGGAATAGGTCCCTTTTTTTTAAAAAAAAGAAAAGAAAGAGAACCCTTATAAAAGGGGTGGACATCTGTTGTAAAAGGTGGCTTTTACTTGGTGAGTGAAAGAAAACTTTAATTTAGTAGAGAGAGAGAGAGAGAGGGCTTCTTCTCTTTGTGTTTCTCTTGGTGGTAATGTGGTGGATGTCTCAATTCTCCTTGATTGTGCCTTTTTATGCTTTTTTCTTCCCAATCGATTTTCTCTCTAGACGTGGTTTTACTGCTGGTTATTGGTTGCTGGTGGCCACAGCTGCATCAGTAGCCCAGACCTGGCACACAAAATGTTTGCTGAAGTTTCTCCGAGAAGTATAGTTTGCTTTAACCCAATGATTTCCTAGTATCAGAAGCATGGAAAGGTTGGAAGTAGCTAGAGATTTGTTCAAGAAGATGACATCAAGGAATGTGATTCAAGGAACATAATGTTTCGTAGGCTAGCACAAGCAGGATACAGCCAAGAGGGCCTTGCACTTTATTATGAGATGGAGAGACCTACTAAGGTAACAATGTTTGGTGTGATCTCCTTGTGTGCAAGCCTTGAAGCTCTAGGATTAGCTGATTGGGCTTGTGGATTCATGCCTGTGTAGAGAAAAAGAGCTTAAACTTAGGTATGTTGGACTCTGCTTTAATTGGCATGTATTGTTAAGTTGGGCCTTACGTCACGGATAGCGATCATTTGTGGGTTAGCATCATATGAGCTTCACAAACAAGCCCTACATTTCTTTTTGAGAATGTTGGACCTTATGTGACAGTGATGAGAAATTAGGATAGATGGTGGAAAAAGGCCTTTCGAGTTGGAGCCACGTGACCCACAAAATACCATATTGGTGGCTAACATTTATTTTATTGCAACATAAGTTGAAAGCACCTTAGTCTTATTTTTCTTTTCTTTTTTGGTTATATGTCAATGTTAGTCTCTTTCAGTCTTCGGATGTTATTTCTTCCACACACATAGTGTGCATAACATTTTATTTTTTCAAATGCTCCTAGATAGGGTTGTATACAATGTTAATTTCATAGTCATGGAGTTATGATATCCTATGAATTATGGAAAATGGATTACTGAAACTGTGTTCTAATAAAGATATTGAGAAAGATTCAATAATTCAAACCAATATAGCTGGAAGGTCTTAGCGTATTCAGTATTGACCAAGATTTAGACAAAAAACAATTATACGAGTACAACTCAACACCGTAGTAATAGAATAAAAAAACCTATATAAGTATAGTGCATGACTGCAAGATTATAGAAGAAAAAACATTATATGAGTGTAGTTCATCTCCGTTTGATCAATGGGTTAGACAGTGATGAAGGGGAATGATTTTTGTCATTTATTCAACTAATTAAACTTTACATCCCTACTTCCCCTTGGTCACCATTTAAAACAGTTTAGCAACCTCATCATGGTTATGATGACCGTAGAGATCATATTAAATGGAAAATAGCTCATAGAAATAGCCTAGAAACAGCCTAGTAATGTTGAGAGAAAGAGAGAGAGTTCTACAAGCAAAACAATTGCATTAACCAACTGCCCAAAAAGACAAAGAAACTACATAACCATCAAGAAATTAGCTTGAAATCAGAAACGCTATCCAGAGTTACAAAATTATGTCATGCAAGTATTGAAATTCAAATATAGAAAAATTTGCTCGTAATGAATCTTTCTTTTCCTTATCGTTAATATCACTCAGAATTTCGCCATACTTTTTAATTCAAAATTTTCTATTATTGAAGTGGAAGCGAGTTAATGAAGCAACATAGAAAGAGAGAGATGCGTGTTTTGAAAGGACAAGCGAGAAAGAAGAGAGGAAAAGCAACAAACGAGTTTTTGAAGGTCAGAAATGGAGTTTCTTTTGAGGATAGGTTGGCCCTTAAAGTTCAAGAACTTGATCAAGGGTCATGGATAGAGGGGTTAGAGAGAGAGCACCAGGTCAATCTGAGAGAAAATTTCTTTTGAAGATGGAATAGGAGAGAGAATGTAGAGAGAGAAAGGAAATAGATAAGAAGAGAGAGGGAGAGAGGGAGAGAGGGAAACTCTATGCTCAACCCATTATCAATTTAGGAGATTAGGAACCAGTTCCTCAGTCTCTCACGAGGTGGATTATGGGGAAGATGGAGGAAACCAAGCATACACTATACTCTTGCAGTATCCCCATAATTAAAACATTTTAGGCTGGCCTATTTTGACCTCTGATGCCTTGATTCATTTGACGCATGGTTCTGCAGGGAACTCAAGCTTTATTTGATGCGTGTCTGTGTGTGCTTGCGTACATGCATGCGGGCGTGTATTTGTTACTACTCGGGGTATAAATTACATGAATACCCCTCTTACATACCCTTTCACATTACATTGAAGGAAAATTTACAACAATACCCCTGCACGTCACTTCCTAAAAGTTGACCACAAGATGCTTGTCTCTGTGGTCGGATGCTTTCAATGGAGAAAGATAACTAGAAACAGCTACTATTAATTTTAATATTTTTTAGTGCTGCAAAATTTATCCAGGACATATATTGGCAGTACTAGGTCAAGTCTCATTTGATTCGCATTCCACAATGACCGCATCCAGAAACCGGAGCCACTGAGTGTACCTTCATATTGTTACTTAATGCGGAAACTTGAATGGCCTTTTAGATTTAATTATAATTTACCTTATGCAAATTTTGTGGTTTCTTAATGTCCTTCCCCTATTTCTGCTGGCTATTTGGGCTTGGGGTATCGCTGATCATTTTCTGTTAGACAGCATTTGCATAATGATTCCACAGTGCCTCTAATGTATTACTTTTATTCAACTTTAGATTACTCACACTTGCAGTTGCTGCGCAAGGGCTGAGCAATTACCATGGAAATAAATATGTGCAGGTTGACATCGATTTTGAGGCTGAACCTATTGGGACTGGAAAGGATGGGAATGATGTTTACTTTAAGGATATCTGGCCATCAAAGGACGAAGTAGCAGAGGTAGCCATTGCAAAGTATTCATTGCTTTATACACATTTTGGAACAAATCTCCATTTTTATTTTCTAGTGTGTTCCCTCACTAGTACGTGATTATGTACATGTTATTTTTGTATTTTTTATTAAATTTCTAGTATCTTAGGATTAGATAGTATGAGAATTGTTTGTGAATTCAGGTTGTGCAATCAAGCGTTCTGCCAGACATGTTTAAGAGCACATATGAGGCTATCACAACGGGCAATCCTATGTGGAACCAGCTATCGGTGCCAACAAGCACCCTCTATTCATGGGATCCCAAGTCAACCTACATCCATGAACCTCCATATTTCATGGGAATGACAATGTCACCCCCAGGCCCTCACAGTGTGAAAAATGCCTACTGTTTGCTCAACTTCGGTGACAGCATCACAACTGACCACATTTCTCCCGCTGGTAGCATTCACAAGGACAGCCCTGCTGCTAGGTACTTGCTTGAGAGAGGGGTGGAGCGCAAGGACTTCAACTCATACGGAAGCCGCCGAGGCAATGATGAGGTCATGGCGAGGGGTACATTTGCCAATATACGCCTTGTCAACAAGCTCTTGAAGGGGGAGGTTGGCCCCAAGACGATCCATGTTCCAACAGGAGAGGAACTCTATGTGTTTGATGCAGCCATGGTGAGTTTCCTTTGGCCGATTTAGTCTGTTCTTTAATTATCTAAAAGAAAATCAGTTCCTGTGCCTGCATTGTCCAGTCTCTCATTTTGCCCCCCAAAAATATTTTTTAGTTATAACTTAAATACTACAAATTTATGAATACTTTCCCGAAGCAACGAGATATTGATACTGGATATTATTTGAACAAAGGTCAAATTACTATTGGCATTTTTTAAAATTGACCGCGGCAACACAACCATTCACATGGATATTGTATCTACTAAAAGAAAAAGATGTCTACAAATATTTTAATGTCTTGGTTCCCATATGTTCTTTTAATGAAAACGTTTTGTTGAACTAGTAAATACTGGATAGTATGCCGTCTTATTTCTTCTTTTAACAAAAGTAGTAACCACACAGGCAGGTCAGTTAGGCTTCCCTTTGTCTGTCATTCATACATGAAATGGCAGGCACAGCTACAGCAGCAGCAGCATGGATAAGGGAAAATGAATTCACAAAATACTAATGGGCATAAAAGCTTAGCCTGATTGATGTTGTGATGTGATTTTCAGAGATACAAGGAGGATGGGCACGACACCATTGTCCTGGCTGGAGCTGAATATGGTAGTGGAAGTTCTCGTGATTGGGCTGCCAAGGGACCTATGCTACTGGTTTGTGAGCTGTCCCTTATCTGTAGTTTGTTCTTTTCTATCTCCTGACTGATTAAACTTTGTGATGTTTGTTATGGGCAAATCAGGGTGTCAAGGCTGTGATTGCCAAGAGCTTTGAGCGCATCCATCGAAGCAATCTAGTGGGGATGGGTATTATTCCATTGTGCTTCAAAGCCGGAGAAGATGCTGATACATTGGGATTAACAGGTCACGAGCGGTACACCATCAACTTGCCAAGCAACATTAGCGAGATAAGGCCTGGACAAGACATTAGTGTTGTTACTGACAGTGGCAAATCTTTCACCTGTACAGCTCGATTTGATACTGAGGTATAGTTTCCTTGTCATCTTTGTCTATTAGAGCATTAGACTTGCAAATATCATAGTTCCTTGTAAGTTGATAAGATTTCCCAATTTTCTTGCTAGTGGCTGCAACATATTTTTGGAAAGGAATGGTTTCAATTATTTGGTTTCAGGATGATATGGTAAATGAAGTGGCTATCCTGAATTATTTTTACTGAAAAGCAGAAGATTGTGACCCTTTTTTACCAGTGTTGATTGAGGTTAAAATTTTCAGGATTCCCTTGGTTCATCATGGAGACATAAATAATAGTTAATAATTTATGCGTTTGCCAGCGACCCCAATTAATTGGGAAAGGCTATGATGATGATGATGATGATGAATTTATGCATTTGCCAAAATTAGAACTGTTAACTACAAATGTCCATGAATCAGGTTGATTTCTATAGTGGGTTTGTGCAATCACTGCAATGTGTGCATGAAAAAGTAAAACGTTAAAACAAAAGCAAAAGAAAAAGGGAAACCGCATGACAGTTTATTAGGCAGGTTTTAGTTCCCTCTCAACTCCCCCGACGCAACACACCCCCGGCCCGGAAAAAAAAGAACAAAGAAAAAAGAGTAAACAACCCACCCACCAACCCAGAGACACAAATTCTACAAAAAAACAAAAAGAAAATGCCTTCTGTTATCCATTGATTTCAAGTTGTGATTTTGCTTTGGCCTTGGTGGTTGAGAGTTGGTATCTCGAGTGAATTGAGGGCACTCTCTCATAGAGAAAAAAGTAGTTTGCATCAAAATTCAGCTTTTGGCATCATCAATGAGTAACAAAACCTATGGTTGAAGTGACTGATGCATATCTTGTGATACTCCAAAGCAGGAACCGGTGACCCTTCAGGTTATGTTTTTGTCAATAAACTCTCAAGTTTCTTAGCTCCAATGAACTATCTGATTATTAGGTTTGAATGTTTTCTGATAGCAGCTGATGTATGTTTACTAGGTGCATTGGCTATACCACTCATCATCCTCCACTGTCATTTAAACTGGGCACTTCTCTTTTTGGTTTTTCTTTTTATTGAAATATGGATTACTATATTACAAATTAAATGGTATCATAGAAAAGTGGGTCATTTTCATTCTTCACTTAATTATGATTGCCCAGGATAATGTCGATGACTCTGTTTTTCTGTATGGGTGGCAGGTGGAGTTGGCTTACTTCAATCATGGTGGTATCCTTCCCTTCGTTATACGCAATCTGATCAACAGTGGTAACCAATAAAGAATGAATTGGTTTCCGATCATCATCATTGTTAAATAAGAGTCCCTGATTTTTGATATCATTCTTCGGTCCCTTTGAAAATGATGAGGTTTGTTTGATTTCCGTGTTGTATTGTATCTAATAATGATGATTGGAGCCTATGTTTCGGTGCTAGGAATAAGAAAATGGTCTCAAACTTCACTTTGCTTCTTTCTTTATGAAGCAAAAACGGAATGGGGCTCTTAGTGCTTGTTGACCTGCACTTGGAAAGTCTTGGATAGGATGGCGCGAGTCCTGTGCAGTAAAATATTGGGCTTCTAATGCCCATTATCTTGCATTCTCATGAACAAGTGTGGGCATTTCTTAATGTCTATTTGCTTTTTAGTGTCATAACATAGACCCGGTTCTATGTCCTTTTGTTGGTGTCAAAATTGCAAAATTGTTAGATGGCTAAGTTTTCAATTTTTGATGGACAACCATAGGGTGAATTTTGCCCGAGTGCTGCAGTACTCAGGCGGGCCCCTGAGGTGCTTGCCTGTGTACTATTACTGAAATGTAGAAAAATGAGGGGGAGCTGATTGTTTATTCCCTTTCTCATTCTTTTTGCTCTCTATAAAAGAGGGGCAAGTTTGTCCCCCTTTTGCATCTCTGGGCAGAAATTCGTCCCCCTTCTCTCATCTCTTTTTTTCCTCTAGAAGGGGCAGAACTCTACCTCCCTTTTCATATTCTCTCTCTCTATATCCCTTTTTTCCTTTTATCTCGTTTTTTTTTTTCCACTTTTTTAAAGGCATTTTTGTGTGTGTACCTTTTTCTTCTTTTATCTTTTTCTTTTTATTTTTTATTTTTTTATTTTTTATTTTATTTTATTTATCTCTACATTTTAAGGCATTTTTATGTATATATGTTACTCAGGCCTGATCCAGTTGGACTTGCTTGAGTTATTTGGCTTGGGTGGGGGCCAAGTTCTGCACGAGAGGGGTATTTCAATGTTGAGAGAGGAAGATTTGTGATTATGAGATATCTATTATTATTATTATTATTAGTGTGCATGAAGCATGTTTTTGTTTAACTTCAAAGGAGAGGAGATGAATCTGTAAAAAATCTTAGGTATTAAAAGGAAGCATTGTTGGATTGTAAATCTTAAAGAATAATTGAGAATTATTTATTTATTTATTATTTTATATGTATTTTTTTATGGTCAAGAAATCTGAACTTATAGAGGGGTGTGACGTTTGACTTTTTTTCTTGTAATCTTTGAGAAGTGGCTTTTAATACCTGCGAGATGGGGAGTTGTCCTGTGTTGAAAAAATGATTTTTTCTTTCTAAAATCCTTGTAAAGATATATACTAATTAATACATAATATTTTTAAGAAAAATATTAATTAGATTAAAAAAATGTGGCACATGTGTGGTTCCATGGTTACACATGTATCATCTCGTATTTGGTCATAAGGGATAAATATATCAATATATCATAAAATCTGTACCACTTAGTGGGTTTAACTTTTATAAGTATATCTTTGTTATGAAGTTTTTCATGTTAGTGTGGTTATGTATTTCACTACACAACGTCCAAAATCACGTCATGAAGTTTCTAATGCTAATGTGGCTTTTTTTCTTATGGCCAAAACATCGAAGAAAAGTATCATTTTTGGGAGTTTCTTAGTTAGATGTTTTTAAGTCCCATCAAAGGTATATATTTCGAAAAGATTTCTGCACTTAATTCATTTGCCAAAGGGTCTGTAATTATATCTAATGATGGTAAATAACTACTTAAAAAAATGATGGCAAATAACTCACAATTATTTCATTTTTTTTATTAATATCATAAATATAATGATAATAAATTTCAATGTGTTTACCTTTAGAACTATCGGCTCCATTTTTAATTGATGAGATGGCAGTTGATTAACACAATTTTAACTGGTCTGACTATATCTTGTTTCACATAATTTATGAAGTGTTTTAATCTAGGTGGCATAAGTTGTAGCAATGCTACAAACAATATATTTGGCTTTCGCTTCCATAGTATATTGAGTTATACAACTTTTTTTCTTTCTGGACCAAAAAACACATCCACCTCCAAAGAGGAATACAAGTCTAACGGTTGGTTTTCTATCATCTTGGTCTATTGCAAAGTTTGCATCAGAGTACCAAGTAACTTCAAAATTATTAGCTTAGTAGTACAATTTGTAGTTTTTAGTTTTATGAATGCACCATAGTATTTTTTTTACGGCTTGCTAATGAATCATCTCATTATTATTTTAAATTCTACTCACGAGATTATATGCATGACTCAAATCAAGTCTTGTACACAACATAACATAATTTATATGGAACTCTTTCCATTTTAGCTTTATCATTGTCATTTGATGGACACATTTTATCTGACAATTTTAATCTTTTACAAACGAGTGTATCTATGGGCTTACAATTTTTCATTTTAAATCTTTTTAAAATAATTTCTAAATAATTTTCTTGATATAAAAATAGGAGCCTCGAACTTTTATATTTGGTTATCTTAATGTCTAGTACATATGATGCTTCTCTCATATCTTTCATCTTAAAGTAGGAACTTAGCCGTGATTTAGTATGGTTAATTATGTCAATATTATTATCAACTAGTAAAATATCATCTACATATAATGAAAAAATAATAAAAGTGCACCCATTATTTCAAACATATATACAACGGTTTAATCTATTGGCTGCATAACAAATTTCAGTAATTGCATTATGAAAGGTGAAGTATCGTTGCCTAAAAGAATGTTTTGGACCATACAAAGATTTCTTAAGTTTGTATACTGGTTTCTTGGCTTTTAATTATATATCCTTTAGGTCGTTTCATGTATATATCTTGTTTTAATTTTTCATTTAAGAAAGTTGTTTTAACATTCATTTGAAATAATTCTAGATCAAAATATACAATTATTGTTAGGATGATCCTAATCGATCAAAATTTTGCTACTGGAGAATAAGTCTCTACATAATATATACCCTTCGTTTGGGTAAATCATTTAGCTACCAACCTAGCTTTGTATTTATTCATTTGCATTTGTTTTTTTAGGACCCATTTGCAACTAATGAATTTTCTATCTTTAGGGAGATCAACCAAACCTTGGTTCCTTTAAATAGAATCAAGTTTGTCATCTATAGCTTGAGTCCACTCATGTGAGTTAGTAGAGCTTCCGTTTAGCTTTGAGGTTCATCTATTGTATCCTCACTCATGGAAAAATAATTGTCTTCATTCATAGATACGTAAATTTCGTTTATAGTGGTAGGTGGGGCTAATTTGGTAGACAAGGTTCAATTGAATGATTCTTACTAATTATAAAGGAAGACTGAGAAATTGGGTTTTCGAGACCGTTATCTTTATCGGTTTCGTGTAAGTTAATAAGCTTACTTAAAATGCGTTCATCATATATATTTTTTAGGAAATGAGCATCACGAGTGTATCATGGTTATAAAATCTATAGCCATTAGAGTTTTTTGATTAACCTATAAAAGAGCATTTGATAGTTTTACTTTGTAGTTTCTTTATTTTGTGGCGGCATAAGAACATGTACTCAAGAACCCCAAACTTTCAAGATAGTAATGTTAGGTTTCCTACCAATCCATAATTCATAGGGGGTCAAGTCTATGGATTTAATTGGAACACAATTAATAATATGCATTGCAGTGTTGAGACCCTCACCCCAAAAATGAGGCGATAAATCTAAACTGCTCATCATAAGCCTAACAATGTCTATTAGAGTTCTATTTATTATTTCAAGGACATCATTTTGTTGTGGTGTATATGGCATGATGATTTAGTGAATTATACTATGCTCCTTACAAAATTCGGTAAATAAGTCGGAGTAATATTCACCTCCTCTATTTGTTCTAAGAATTTTAATATGTCTCCCTAGGTGGTTTTCTACCTCAGCTTTATATTCTTTAAATGTTTTTAATGCATGTGGCTTTCTACTAATTAAGTATACATATCCATAATGAGAATCATCATCTATAAATTTTATAAAATATTTCATACCTCTATGCATTTAATGAGCCACATGTATCAAAGTGAATAATGCTACGTAATTTAGTAGACTTTTTCATTTAAGAAAATGCTTCTTATTTAATTTACCAGAAATACAAGCTCGCATGTTTTGAGTACAATTTTTCCCAAGTTGGGGAGCAAGTCTCTTTTAACTATTTTGTTTATTTTATTTTTACTTATGTCATAATCTTAAGTATCATAACTATGAATCATCCTCACTCACATAAGAATCACAAGAAGCATCGATATAACAAGATGAATATCTATTAATGTTCAATTGGTACAAATTGTCAACTTTAGTATCATACAACAATGCTTGAGAATGTTCACCAATGGCGACCTGATTAGATCTAAACCTTATTTCGTAACCCTTATCGTCTAGCCTAAAAACAAAAATTAAATTGTGTATACTTGACAAGGGAACGCCATGAGTAAAACTGACGGACGGGGATGGTCATGAAACCATGAGTAAGAGAGTTCCGTAAATAAAAACCCGGGCATGGTGAAAACCCCGAAAGGGCACCATGAGTAAATATGAAAAAATAAGGATGGACATGGCCGAAAGGTCATGGGTTAAAAGACCCCAAATAAAAGGAAGACGGTGAAAACCATCTCTACGATGCCGCTTCCCAAGTTCAAGTGAAAACCCACAAAGGGTGCTTGGACCAATAAACAAGTTGATGCAGCACTAGCCTCAACAGGCGGCTTTAGCCCCCACTCAAAAGAGAAAAGATCCCTGGTGTCACAATATCAGGACTCTAAAAATACGAGCTTCAAGGAAAGGATTCCGATAACCTGAGTCCATTCACAAAAAGGACTCAAATGACAGAAAACTCACCGAAGAGGCAATACAAGTCTGATGAAGAAGAGCATTATTCCCACAAGGTCGCTAACACACTCCAAAATGCTAAAAGGTTCCTAAAGAAGGATAAGTCAGCTATGACTTTGGTCCTGTGATGCAGCAATTAGGATTGAATCCTTAGGGGTTGTCTCAGACAAAGAAGAGAGGTATCCTAATTGTCAAAGCAGTGGGTAGGTGTTATACCCAAAGCCGGTCACCTCAATAAACTGAGGTACCCTGCCCGCCAAGGAATATCTGGTGCACAATGCAGACAACACCAACAGAACTCCCTTCAGCAGACCATCCAAAATAAACGAAACAAAATCCTTGAAACTTGGATCGACACCAGATGATACAAAAACTCAGATTAAATGGGAAAAAATGCCCTTCAACATGGCACTCAACTGTCAGATGGGCTTAATTCTGACTAACGAGGTCCGTAGAAAATCCTTAGCTATCAGAATCACAATTAGTCCCTTGAGGGTGACTTCGACAGGATCCCACATAAAAGTCTCTTCTCCCCCTAAAGTCTCTATGGATGGACCTGTACATTACATCCAAACGTCTAAGCATCCGAGTTGCAGTGTTGTGTGAATTTCCTCGGCATTCACGTGGTCCTGTGGCTAGGAAGAAAAAAGTAATAAAGCTGAAGGAAATTTTTCGAATGTTGTCCTTTTCGCTTCTCTCGAAGCACAAACATTGGGCAGGGCAAGCTATTTGAAGACATTTTTCAACACCTTGGTCCTTGATGCAGAATAAAGAAGAAGTTAGTTAATAAAGTCTTAACATACATTGAAATTCTCAATAGTCTCATAATTGCTTGATAATGGTCAGAATCTTCCTAAGCACTCCAAAAGGTGACCTGCCAAGTTTTGTCTCAATCTGACATGTCAAAGGTAGTACAGATAAAAGAAACAATTTCAAAAAAATCAGCCTCTAGCACCCTGAAACGAACCCCCATAACTAGAAGTATATTTTTGGTGAGTCAAATAGCAGTGGGACTACTACCATTGGATCTAACACGGTCTAGAACCCCTATGAGTCCAGTTTCATCTTAATCGGGCATTCCAGGACAAAGTTATGACTGTATGATACACATTCCAAGACAAAGTTATGGGTCCTGAAGAAGCGATAACTGTGGCCTGGAATGCCCATATACACACATATAAGCCAAGCCGCATTTCAATAGTTAGGAACCCACTCTCAAGGCCAAAAAGGGATAGGCCGCACGCTATTCCTGCGCGGCCTCCCTACCCCAATCTCCATTAAAGGAGGCTAACGTGCATAGTCCCGAGCAGCAACTTCAAAGGCCTGTATTTCACTCGATCAAAGTCGAATCACTCTTAAATTTGGTAAGAGCGTTCGTTTCATCAAGACGAGTGTTTTGATATGTGGCACGACCCAGGACGACACCCGAGCAGAGAGAAAAACGAGAGAGAAGTTGATGATTCGTGAAGATAGTTGTAGAAAATTCAGCAGCAGCACGCCTTGCTCGAGCGGCCAAATCACGACGCTCACGTACCTGATCAACACGAAACCAATTGCATTATATGTGTAAGGTTCGAGGCTATCTCTGGGCCGAACCCTGCGTACGATGAATGGTTTGACTTCACACATGGAGGTATCAAAGCTACTGAAAATTTTGGCTAAAAACCCAAGTCGACAAAATCTTCGTCCAGACATGAAATCAAACAGTGTTTGTTGCCATGCGAGCAAGACGACATACTCAGTGTGATTCAACGAAGAAACTAAAGAAAAACATCAAGAAATAAGCACACTATCGATCCGAAGTTTGCAAGATTCATCCAAATTTTGAGTCCCATGATCGTGGCCTAAAAAACTGATCCATAGCTCGAAGTTAGTATCAAATCGATCGCCATGTCGAGCCCTACAAGAAAACAATCATCTTTCGGTCAAACAGGCACCAGAGTAACCCCAGATCATCCACGAAAGATCACGCAAGTTTTAAGGCAGCAGTAGGAATTGTTTTTAAATTTCACACATTGTTGGGAAGGGGTAAAAAAGTCCTTTTGCACCCAATTTTAAAATTTTTTTTAATTTAATTAAATTATAATTATCATCAATTTAGGTAGTTTTTGAGCATCCACCCATGTTTGAGCCCAATTCTATAAGTATATGTTAAACATAATTGTTAAAGACCGTTGATTATTCAATACTCATCAATAAAAGTTGAGAGTTCACGTTCAAATTGTGGGAACGCCTTGGAGTGAGAGAGGAGAGAGAAGAAAAGGTTTGGTACCCTTTGATGAAGGTAATTTTTTCTCTCCTCTCATCTCTCTCTTTCTCTCTCCTCCTCTCATATCTCTCTTTCTCTATCCTCATCTCTATGTCTGTTTCTCAATCCTCATCACTATCCATCATTTTCTCTCTCCACTCGTCAATCTTTCTTTCCTATTTCTTCTTTGATCTTCTTTATCCACTTTCCTTCTTTTTCTTTATCTTTCCTTTCTCTTTCTTCTCTATCCCATTCTCTCTTTGCTCTCTCTCTCTTTCTTCTCTATTCATGCATGGAGAAGTCTATCACCTAGCATGATGTTTTCTTGCTTCAGAGACACGAACAACAAGCCGTGCCTTAACCCGAGTGGCTAGTCGGGCCTCTGTCAAAGTCTCCTTGTCTTCCCTTCTATCATGAACGATAGAAGCACAACGTCGTCCATGTTCTCTCTCTCCTCTTAATCTTCTGTCATGGACGGTAGAAGCACATCATTGTCCATGTTTTCTCTCTCTTCTTGTTCTCTATCATGGGCGGCAGAAGCTCAATATGCCCGTGTTTTCTCTCTCTTCTTATTCCTCTATCATGGACGGCGGAAGCTCATCGTTGTCCATGTTTTCTCTCCTTTCTTGTTTCTTTGTAATGGTCGGCAGAAGCTCATTGCCGCTCGTGTTTTCTCTCTCTTCTTGTTCCTTTGTCATGGGCAGCGAAGGCTCATTGCCGCTCTGTCTCTCTCTTCTTACCCTTCTATCATGGACTGCGGGAGCTCATCGCCGTCCATGTTCTTTCTTATCTTTTCTCTAATCGCTGCCCATGTTCCCTTTCTCTCTTCTCTCTCTTTCTTCTTCATTCTTTTCCTTCTCTCTGTCCTCTTTCACTTTTTACTTTCTCCCTCATTGCTCATCTCGTCTTCTTCTCACATGCACGACATCAGTAGTACTGTGCATGTTTCTCTTTCTCTCTCTTCTTTCTCCTCTCTGTCTCATTTGACCAAGAGAGGCTGAGGCAAACATTACCATGGTAGTCTTGTCATCTAACATTATTGTCGTTGAGCCGGTCTTAGTTATCATGCCCACCTTACTCTTTATTAGTCATTGTGCCAAGCTGGCCAATAATCGTTTTGACGTCTAGTAGTATTTATGTTGTGCCGATCTAGTTACCGTGCTCATCTTGCTACCACACTGGGATAATCACTTTTTGATCTAGCTCCTTCGTTACTCTCGTCACCAAGTCAAAATTCCTCTGATCTACCTCTTTTTCTTCTTTTACTTACCCTTTTCTTCTTTTTGATGTGCATGTTCATGTACATTCGCTCAAAGACAAGGTGGGGTCTCTTTCAGCCCACTTCTCTTGTAAAATTAACCATGTGTGTGTGATTGCAGAAACAGGAGAATACAAGCTAAGGAAAGTTCTTGAGATTCATTGTTAGACACCGAGGGCTGGAAGTTGAGGCAGTTAAGATCAAGGCTATCCAGGAAATGCTTCCAACAACTACATTGCGAGAGCTACACTCCCTTCAAGGGTAGCTGACTTATATCCGCATGTTCATCTCGAACTTCTCAGGTCGCTATAAACCCTTTACACACTTGTTAAAGAAGGATACCCCGATCGCGTGGGATGAAGCATGCTTGATGACATCAAGCGATACTTACTCAACACTCCAGTGCTCTCTACACCGGTGTTGGGAAACTCCTCATCCTATACGTGACCGCCCTTGATAAGTCACTCAGGGCATTATTAGCACAAAACAACGACGAAGGGAAAGGGCCCGCACTAGACTATCTCAACCACAGGATGTAAGGGGCTGAGAAGAATTATCCCCCTAATAAAAAAATGTGTATGGCCCTAATCTTCGCAATACAAAAACTCCACCACTACTTGCTCGGTCATGAAGTGAAGCTTATATCAAAAGCAGACCCTATAAAGTTTCTTATGACATGCCCATTCTTGTCGAGATGCCTTGCTAAGTGGGCATTATTGCTTATGGAATTTAACATCACATATGTACCACAAAAGGCTACCAAGGGTCAAGCCCTGGCTGATTTTCTTGCAGCACATCCTGTACCGTCAGAGTCTCCTTTAACAAGTGACCTCCTTGATGAAGCAATATTATGTGCATAACTTACTCATTCGTGGGGGATGTACTTTGACAGATCCTTTCAATCTGATCGTGGAGGTGCTAGAGTGGTATTCATGACTATGAAAGGAGGGATACTTCCTCTATCCTTCTCTCTCACAGAAGTCGGTTCTCATATCGAGGCAAAAATTAGGCCCTTATAATTGGGTTGGAAATAAGCTTTGATTTAGACTTGGAGCAGCTCAATATCTATGGCGATTCTGAGTTGGTTATTTAGTAGCTTAAGGGGATCTATGACGTAAGAAAAGACACTCTCAAGCCTTATCACGATACTGTAAAATCGTATATGGCCCATTTTGATGATGTATCTTTGACTCATATCCCCAGGAGATTAAACTTGCAGGTTGATGCACTCGCAAAGCTCGGAGCTACAATTCAATTGTCCTTACCAGGGCCCACACCTATCTGGGTGGTAGAGTGGAGATACATTGAACTGAGAACTGAGGTTGATGCTGATGAAGAAAGAGTCCTCTTTCCCGAGTGCCTGCCTTATCCATTTGAGGAACTCTTATCAGCCACAGAGGTTATTCAAGCTGAACAGGAAATGGCACAAAGTCAAGGAGCAGATATTCAAAAATAGGAATTATACTTCTTCGATCCAATATGTGTAGAAATTGAGCAGGTCGAAGATTGGAGAGAGTCAATCATCAATTTCATAAAGAATGGTAGACTACCTGAAGTTCATGCCGAACGCAATAATGTGCACCATATGTCTACCAAGTACACCCTCCTTAAAGGGGATACTCTCTTCCGTCGGTCTTTTGATGGCATATGTGGATTGCATCAATCCGGCCCTAAGATTTATGAACAGATACATAGATTGGGGTACTATTGGCCTTCAATAGTTGCCGACTCCTTGAACTATGCCAAGAGGTGCCAGGTGTGCCAAATGCACTCAAGCCTTATTCATAAACCTCCGAAGCCTGTACATACTATAGTGACATCGTGGCCCTTTTCATAATGGGGAACGAGCATTGTAGGACCTATAGATCCTCCATCTACAATGGGCCATGTCTTTATTCCAGCGGTTACAGATTATTTCTCAAAATAGGCTGAAGCGGTCCCACTCAAGCAAGTTCTGGGGCTACAGTGGCTAACTTCGTGTGGCATCACATCATATACCGGTTTGGGGTGCCTGACCGGATTACATCTAACAACTGCCCTAAATTCAGAAGTCATCACACTGATCGCTTAGTTAGCCAGTTTGGTTTCGAGTGGAAGTATTCAACTATGTACTACCCTAGAGCGAATGGCTTATCCGAGGCTTTCACTAAGACTCTATGCAGTGTTCTAAGGAAGTCAGTATCAAAGATGAAAAAGAACTGGCATGAGAAGCTTCCTGAAACGATGTGGACTTATCGCACTACCACGTGAAATGCCACTGATTTCACTCCTTATTCCTTGGTCTATGGGGGTGAAGCAGTTACCCCTTAAGATTCAACTTCCCTCGCTACGTGTTGCCATGCTTCAAGGATTGACCGAAGACGAGAGAGTCAAGCTTCGTTATCAAGTGTTGTATGCACTCGATGGAAAGAGACTAGAAGCTTAGCAGAATCCCGAGCTCAACTAGGGGAGGATGAAGAGGGCTTTTGATAAGTCAGTCAAGGTCCGTTCATTTACCCGTGAGGATCTTGTTCTAGCTGTTAAGAGGCCGATTGTTATGCATGGGCGGCGCGAAGGGAAGTTTGAACCTAAATGGGATGGCCCCTTTATAAAAAAGGTCTCGCCAAATGGGGATTACATATTGGCGTACCCTAACGGAGAGGAGGCGATGCCCTCTATCAATGGGTGATTCCTAAAGAAGTAGTATCATTGATACACTTTCAAAAGACATGGCAAGAAGGAAATACGAATAAAAAGAAAGAAAAAAAGAGGGAAAGGAGAGGAGCAAGACAGTTCGAACGAAATTAAACCTCTTTTATTGCATTAGAAGGGGTTACAAGCCAAAAAACCCATTATTAGGGAGGTTACACATATATTACACAGCATTGCATAGTTGTGTCAAAGCATTGCTCTTGCATCTGAGGAAAAGAGAACGGCTGACCCCAGTGTTGCTCTTGCATCTGAGGAAAAGAGGACGATTACAGGCCAAAAATATCCCTTGCATCAGAAGAAAAGAGAACGGCTGACCTCAGCGTTGCTTTTGCATCTGAGGAGAGGACGGTTACAGGCCAATATTCTCTCTCACATTAGAAGAAGGTGGAAGCACTTTGATCGAGTATATCAAACATACAAATTAGACTTCTCTGATAAGGAATTGTCCTATGATGGAGAGCATACCTTGTTCACAGCGAGGGTTCTTCCACAAAACAACATGGAGTTCACAATTGTGCTTGAGGACTTGGCCTTCAACAAGTTTTATAAGCCAGGCCTTACCATTGGTCAGCACGCTTTGCCTACCCAATTCATAGCCGTGCAAAATCATCGTCGCACAGGGCTCAACGTCGGCTGTGTTTCTAAGGCCCTGTGCTAGCTACATTTTTTGAGGGCTAATGTCGGTTGCGTCTACAAAATACTAACGCCAATTATGTTTTTAAGGCCCAGCGTAGGCTGAGTTTCCTGAGGGCTAACGTCGGCTGTGTCTTCAAGGACTAGCGTCGCTTGTGTCTAACAAAGAGCTAACACCCGCTAAAGCTAACGCCGACTGTGTTTTCTATCGCCGCGCGTGTTTGCTCGTGACTCTTTGATTGCTAGCGATGATGATCATCTAGCATCCTTAAGACCCTTCGTGTCCCTTCAGCTCCAAGTGACCTTTCAACTCTTCAAGACCCTTCAACTCCCCGTGACTGTTCACCTTCTGATGCATGTTCGCTACCTATGGACTTTTGTCACCCCATGACCATTCACCTCCCGATGGCCATTTGCTGTCAGTGACTGTTCATTCCCCCACGACCTTTCGGCTTCCCACGAGAAACCCACCCTCCGCTCACCATAAATCCACTGGTGGACCATCTCGTCTTCTTCCCAATGGTAGAACACCACCGGAAAACCCGCGAAAGCTAGCGGAAGTTCACCGGCACTCCCCTGTCGCAACTTCCACCCCCCTCTCCTTCTTCTCCGAAACTCCTGAAATCACTACCAGAATCTCTGTAGGCCCCAATAAAACTCCCTACTTCCCAATTCTAGCAAATAGCAAACCTTGCCGGACGTACCCTGCGTTCGCACCAGAGTTATCACAGGAAATCTCTGTGTCTTTGTCACACTCCCCACAACCATCGCTTGTAAGCTCTGCGTTCTTGTAGGAATTTTCTCTGAGAGCTCTCTCTTTCATGCTACTAAGAATGCCTTAGCCATTTTACCTTCGATAAAATGGTAAAAATGAGGTTTACCCCTTTATATAGGTGAATCTTCCCCGAAGTGCCCCTAACAAATCAGGAATGCAAGTCAGGTCCCTAAGGACTAAACGACGATGGGCCAGACTAGGTCAGGCTCAAGCCCGAGGCCTAAACGTAGTTTATCACCGCCCATGAAACCTCATGCATTAGAGACCAGGACTGGGTCACGCTCAGGCTTGAGGCCCGAACACAAGTCACTGTCGTCTGTGTTGTCTGTGTAACTTGTGACCAGCATCGTCTGTGTAACTTGTGACTAGTGCCGTCTGTGTAACTTGTGACCAGTGCCGTCTTCGTAATCTATGCCCAGTCTCGGCTGTGTTCTCAAAGGCCTAGCGCCGGCTGTGTTCTCAAAAGCTAGCACTGGCTATGCCCAGCATCGGCTGTGTTCTCAAATCTATCGTCGTGCGTGTTGCCACTGTGCACGCTAGCGTTGCGTATGTTACCTCTGCATGTACTGATGCCGTACATGTCAATGTTACTATCGTTCAAGTCAACCGCTGTGTGCGTTGCTCTCCCCATGCTAACGCCCCGCGTGTGTTAGCACCTGGTTACTGTCGTGTGTGTTGCGCTCCCCATGCTAACTCTCCACATGTGCTAGCACCTGGTTACTGCCGTGTGTGGCCTACTATTATCCCTAGTGAATTTGCATCCAAGCCATGACCTATCATCCCTAATGGTGTCAGGACCAAGCCACAGTCCCTTATCGTCAGTACGAGTCACACCCATGTTGCAGCCCATTATCCCCAATGAAGTTAGGTTAGGGTCATTATTACCTCTTCAATCCTCAGTGGGTCTGTTTCCTACCAAGTCCTTATTCCTCTGGTATTTTATCCCCAAGGAGTCAGATTACCTTCCATAAGCCTATTCTCTATGGAGTCTCATTTTTCACCCCCAAGGAGTCATACTTGTCCCCCAATCCCTAGTGAAGTTTGCTTCCGCTTAGCATCTCCATTTAAGCCCTCTGCTTATATATTGCCTTAATCATTGGATCCCCAGGGAGTTGGATTGTTCTATTCCCCATGGAGCTATGCCTACATGGCAACCCACATCATGGTCTAAGTGCACCCTAAATTGCATGGTCTAAACTATACAACCTTAAACTATAGCGGAGGTCTAGTGACAGGACCTTAAACTGCATTGTCCAGCTGTATGACCTTAAACCATAGTGCATGTCCTGCTTACATGACGTTAAAAGGCTTAGCATCACGGTCCGAACTATATGACCTTAAACTGTAGCGAAGGTTTAGTTGTATGACCTTAAAATTGTATGGTCCATGCTGCATGACTTTAAACTGCATAGCCACGGTCCAAGATATATGACCGTAAACTATAGTGCACATTCTGGTGGCATGACGCTAAATGCTTTGCACAGGTCCTAGAGGCATGACCTTAAATGTGCCTCCACACACGCGCACATGCCCTTTACATGAGTCTTCACGCACGTCTTCCCTAACCGACCCGATCATGTGCGCGAACCATCTTCATCAAACCCCCATTAAATCCATCTTTCTTCATTACCATCAACATTCCCCAGTGAGTTTCACCCACACTCAAAAAATGGCGAACCATCCTGCCATCCATACTCACCGTCAGCTAGTGGGTTACCACTATCCACCTTCCATACCAACACCATCCATCTTTCATAGGCAGCCTCGTGTCATCCCCCAAAGTGAGTCAAACCACCACCATACTCACTTCATGGTCTCCAGAGACTGTCATCCATCTCCACAACGGTCCAACTGTATGACCTTAAAACTATAGTGCACATCTTGATTGCAAGACATTAAAAGGCTTCACATAGGTCCCGAAGGCATGACCCTAAACATGCCTTTACAAAACAAAAAAATAATGAATAACGAGCATGGTCTACACCTAGTCAAGGGAACACAATGAGTAAAAATGACAGATGGGCATGGTCGCGAAACCATGCGTAAGAGAGTTTTGTGAAAATAAAAACCCAGGCATGGTAAAAACCCGAAAGGGAACCGTGAGTAAAAATTAAAGAAAAGGGTGGATGTGGCAGAAAGGTCGTAAGTAAAAGAGCCCCGAATAAAAGGAGGTTGGTGAAATTTGTCCCTACAACTCCACTTCCCAAGTTCAAGGGAAACCCACAAAGGGCACTTGGACTAATAAGCAGGTTGATGCAGCACACACCTCTTAAATGGCTTCAGCCCGCATTCCAAAGAAAAATCACTGGTGTCAGGATCCCTTGATATCAGGACCCTAAAATATGAGCTTCAAGAAGAATCTGACCGTTTGAGTCCTTCACGAAAGGACCCGAAAGTCAGAAGAATCACCAAGGCGGCAAGTCAGGTCCCACGCTGAAGGACCATTGTTTGAACACATTTTTTAGCACCTTAGTCCCCGATGCAAAATAAAAAGAGAAGCCGGTCAATAAGCCTGAATTATAGTGGAATTCTCGATAATCTCATAATTGTCCCAAAACAAGTCATAATGTTCTTAAGCACTTCAAAAGGCAACCTGCCATGTTTCGTTGCAATTTGACATGTCTAAGGCAGTGCCAACAAAGAAAGAATTTCAGAAAAATCAGTCTCTAGCACCCTAAAATGGACCCTGTAACTAGAGCTCTATTTCCGGTGCGTCAAATTGCTATTGGACCACTTCCATTAGATCCAGCAAGATAGAAAACCCCTATGGGTCAAGTTTCGGCTTAATCGGGCACTCTAAGATAAATTTATGGGTAAAAGACCAAAAAGGGGTAGGCCGCACACTATTCCCGTGTGCACTCCCTGCACCAAATCACCATTAAAGGTGGTTGTTTTTACAGTCTCAGGCAGTGACTTTCGGGGCCATATCTCACTCGTTCCGAGTCGAATCATGCTCAAATTTCGTGAGCGTGTTCGTCAGGACAAGCATTTTGATATGTGGAACGCCCCTTGATGATTCCCGAACAAGGAGAAAATCTAGAGAGAAGTTGTCGATCCGTGAAGAAAGTTGTAGAAAAATCACCAGCGACATGCCTCGCTTCAGCGGTCAAATCACGGCGCTCGTGCAACGGATTGACGGGAGACTGGTTCCATAGTATGCGTAAGGTCTAGGCCTATCTCTGGTCCGAACTCCGCACATGGTGAATGGTCTAATTTTGGACTCGAAGCCAATAAAATGACTGCAAATTTTGACGTCGAAATTCCAAATTCTAGTAAAAACTCCAAAGTTGTGAAATGTTCGTCTTGGCATGAAATCGAGCTGCATTTGTTGTCACACGATCGTGACAGCATTATTAGTGTGATCCAAAGAAGAAATCACAGATAGCCATCAAGAAACAAGCATACTATCAATCCAAAGCTTTCAAGATTCATCCAATTTTAAAGAAACGAGCACACTATATATATGTTTGCAAATATATTTAAATATATATGTAACACATTTACATTTATTTATATTTACAAATAATTACATATATTTTTATATGTAAATATATATTTATACTTATATTTACATAAACA
>NW_006496667.1:0-12593 GCF_000471905.2 Amborella trichopoda | reverse complement strand
TCATGCTCCCTACCGACTACTTCTTCTTTACCCAACCCCCCCCCCCCCCCCCTCCCACTAACTTATAAGCTTATCAATTTTGTAAAGAAGGAAAGTGTTACCTCTCAAATCCCCTCTGATGTGTTAGAATAATTTGCTCAGTTCTATCTCTCTAAGAAGAAGGATAGTCCCAAGGAACCAGATTCTCAGTCTCACCACTCGGCATGCACAGCAAGTATCACTTCCACTTCTCGTCCATCATCTCCTCAGACTTCCATTCTCTTGGCAATTTTTCTAGCCATAGTTTTTTGTAGGAACGGCTAATGGAGCTTCAGTTTCTGTTCTAGGAGTTGGTTCTATTTCCTTTCCCTCTATCTCTCTTCCTAGTGTTTTTCATGTTCCTGGTCTTGACAAGAACCTTTTTTCAGTTAATCAACTGTGTAAGGCTCTTAATTGCAGTGCAACCTTATTTTCTTCTCCTTAAACTAAAAAACGTGTTTCAGGACCAGGAGGATGAATGATTGGGGTAACGAAAAATGGGCATCTACATTCTTTACAAGGGGCAAATTTTGAGTCACTCGGCTACTACTACTGTTTGTTTGATACCTCTCGACACATAGCATAAGCGACTTGGACACGTGAACTTTTGACGTCTTTATTCCATGGCTTAATAGGGACTTTTTTAGACTCTACCTACCTAGTTTTGCAAAAGATGATTTTTATCAATGTACTACCGGGTGGAAAATAACCTTTTTCCAACAAATCAGTTCATTGTAATAGACCTTTTGAGTTAATTCATACGGATGTTTGGGGACCTGCTTCCGTATTATCTCATTCAAAGCTCCATTGAAGAACATGGTTCGGAAAGGATCAGATTCTCCATACTCAATGTCAGTGTAAAAGACTTCTTCATCCGAAAAATCCATCATGGGCAGCTCGTAACATGGTAAAGGGTGAAGTCCAAGGGCAATAGCTTGTCCCAACAATGATATCTGGGTGACATAAGTGATATCAAACTTTGCCACCTAGCAATTCGGCCTAAAACAATCGGCCTTCTGAAGAGATACTTGAGCGGGTCCATGAACACGAGAAGCAGTACCGGATAAGACAATAGGTAGTGTCTGAGGCGTTGAGTAGCTCAAACCAAAGTGAGGCAGGTCTTCTCTAATGGTGAATATCTGGACTCGCAGTCAATTAATTTTTTGCTCAAATACTATATGGCCTGTTTTCTTCTGCCTGTGTCGTCATGTTGACCGAGCACACATCCCATGGACGTCTATGTGGTGGATAAGTAGAGCAGTAAGGGTCTTCGCGGAATTGGAGGATTCGTAAAATCTTTTTTTTTTCGATCAAAAGCCCATTGGCAATCCTCATTCCCCTGCTTAGGGGAGTCCTTTTTAAGGAGTTTGAATATCGGCCCACAGATGGGCGTGAGTTGTGAGATGAAGTGAAGACAACCTGTGTGGTAATAAACCCCTTCTTTTTCCGTTTACAGAGGCAATAATCACCTTTGCCTTTTCCAGGTCTAGCTCGATCCCTCTTTGACTTATGATTCATCCTAATAACTTGCTGGATGTAGCGCCCGAGATACACTTTTGAGGATTCAACTGCAATTTGTACTTTCTGAGGCGGTCGAACACTTTTTGGAGGTTGTTTAGTAATCTTCTCTATTTCACGATTTGACGATCATGCATCAACGTACACTTCCGCCTCTTTGTGCATCAGTTCATGAAACAGAGTTGTCATTGCCCGCTGATAAGTGGCACCAACATTCTTTAGCCCGAACGTCATTACAATATTTCAGTACGTGCCAGCTGGTGTGATGATCGAGGTCTTCCTTATTTATGTCTTCAGGAGCCATCTTGATCTGAAACGAAGCTCATTGTCTCCATCCATGAAACTAAACATCTTGTACCCTGCCGTATGATCAATGAGAATCAGAATATTGAGCTGGGGAAACTCATCCTTGGGACAGGCCACTTTGTTGAGGTCACGAAAATCGACACAAAGACCAATCTGCCCATTCTTTTATGTATCAATAATCGAGCAAGAAAGTCCTCCCTCTAACAGCATGAATAATTGAGCAAACCAGAGGAAGAGAAAATAGAGAATCGGAGAAGGCGGCAATGGGATAAGGTGCTCATAGGAGAGGGGAACAGCTAACTAGAGAAGCGCATGGCTAATGAGATAGATAGGGCAGGTCTTTATAGGGGAGGGGGGTACCGTTATGAATACAATATAGTTATAGTCCTTTCTCTTCTTTCTTTTGAGGTTTCTTCTTTCTTTTCAGTTTGAAGTGAGTGGACCAACCATGTGATCATGTTTCTCTTTATATAGACGGGCTCCGTTTGGTGTTCAGTCAATATCAGTAGTCTTGTTTTCCCTACGATAGAGGAATGGTTTGAGTGGAGGAGGAGCAAGGTCTTATCGGTAAGGTAAGGAAAGAGTGGTAATAGAGCTTCGACCGGGGCGTAACCTGCGAGTAGTCGGTGGTCGAATTTTTAAGATATTGATTATAGCTCTTGCGGTGGTAGGTCGGTGCTAGATTGGAGGGATGAAAGGGTAGAGCGTTCCAACAATAAACAAGATTGGCAACTGCACTTAGAAAGCTCTGCCCGTTGAGGAACCGGTCTCAGTCTCAGACATGGATTCACAAATATAGATTCTTGCAATGGCGACGGTAGGTCAGTCTGTCAGGTAGAGGAATTGGTTGAGAGTCACGAGTTTGGATATGCGATTGCGATCTCAGGTCTGTGGTTGGCACCGTCTTTGATGGAAATAGAAAGATTCTAGCTAGCGGTGATAGAGGGAAGGAGGGAACAAGAGGGAAAAATGGGTGGAATGGTGCGGAAGAGAGAGGAAGTCTTTATGTACACATCCTATGTGCATCTCTTCAGTACAAGCCTTGGCAAAGAGCTCGATACCCTCTTCAGCATTCTGCTAGCATTCGCAGGGAGTATTGTCAAAGAAGAAAGAAGGTTTTCTATGATCGCAATCCTATTTGCGAGCCAGCATTTGCAATAAAGCATCTGTAAGGTATTTAAGATCTATACCCTCCTCGCAATTCTTATTATATATCAGGAACCAAAGATGCCAGAGGTCCTCATGTTTGCTGTTAGGTATTTGCTATATGTTTTGGCCACATCTGGTGGCTTGAGCATGCCCTGAATTAGGGGCGTCTACTAGCGGAAGGACTCCTTCTAAGGGGAGTCGAGGAGGTTTTAAGGGTAGCCTTCGGGCCTACCTGAGAAGTTCAGTGATTCAAGTATGGCACCATAACTCTTCAGTTTGTCCTCCCAAGAGGATACAGTCATTCAGAATGCTATCTCAATCGAATGCTCAACTTGATGCGTTGACCTTTGGCCCCTATTGCGATGCCAGCATTCAAAGTCGTGTTATGAATATTAGCACGCATCGTTGGTATGCGGGCTCTCGAAAGCATCCCAGCGGGAGAAGTACGATGACCTCGTCTGCCTAGAGGCGGATCATCAATCTAAGGGGAATTATAAACTTTTACAATGAATCGACGAAGCCAAGCGATGATAAAAGGTGCCTCATTAAAGAATTTCAGGCTGTCTACCCCTTTGCTTTGGAGATCCGTTCGATCTCCCACTCTCTATCACAAGCCTCTCAACAGAGCCATTTCCTTTTGCTGGCAGAAGCCTGTAAGAATTTGGAAGATGGACATCGGCAATAGCTGGGTCTCTCATCATATTGTGATTTGCAAAAGCCTAACTGGCTGACTGTGCCAGATTTCTGTCAAGATGCCTGGACTCTCCACAATTTATATCCACCCCGAGGGAGCAACTTTGGAGGTCTATTCTTCCAGTTCTCATCATTCGGGAATGCACCCAGATTTCGACAATCGAACGGGCTCCATATTACATCGCCAAAGGTACTTGGAAGCTTTTCTTGACATATACTATGCTTTCATGGACCACTCACAACAGAAGTCCCCGCTCTATCCGTGACAGAGCGGAGTTTACAAGCTATTTACCCTACACTAGTGTCGCACTCTATGTGCCCCTTGTCACGGGCCTACAATGCAAAGATCACCTTCTCACATCATAGATGGCGCCTACGCAAAGCATGGTGGGATATGATGACACTCATTTCTCAATCAATTTCGATGATATTACTGCAGCTTCTAAGGGAGTGTTCTCTTTGCATCATCATACAGAGACACTTGGCTAAAGACTCATGGTATCCAGTTTCAACTCACCCGCTCGGTTCCCTTTTGTTGGATGATCCGTTAGAAGTGGTGGATCTTAGCTAAAACAGCTCCAGTCATTTGATTTGGTCTCTCCCTAGTGACACTTGCCGTCCTAAGTGATGAATCGGTTTGACCTGGGGGAGCAGGCCATTTGTCCAAGAGGCACTCATCCCTATTCAAGTAGATCGGTTGGTGAGCTAGCGGGACAATTCTATGAATGGTCAGTATCTACACGAGCTTTACGGCTTATCCCCTGCGCCCTACTATGAGTGGGTCGAAGTTTGAGCATGCGTTGCCAAGTCCCCCACTGCCGGAACGAGACTCAAAAGCAAATCTGGTGAGAAGATATAGGAGAAAGCTGGTTGTCCTGACTCCCATGTTTATAAGATGGTGAACCTTTAGTCTTCCTCCTACCTTTTCATAGAGAGAGAATAACCAACTGAAAGTTGTTGATTTGACTGGTAGTGCCCGGTGATGTTCATAAAAGATCCCTTTCAGTGAAGTGGCTTCGATCAACTCCTCTTTGGTCCTGAGGATGCCAATGGAGATAGTGTTGCCAGGTGCACGATTTGTGTTCCTCCCAAAACGAATATGAATTTGATGTCATAGCCCCCCTTGGAATGAGAAGGTCGGTCCACTAAATGAAACAGTGGCCCAGCCCATGTACTAGTCAGTGGGAGATCGCTACTGCAGCTTTGCTATGCATAGCTTGCTAGCAAGACATTGCTAGCTCAGCTCTCTCAAAGACCCTTTCCTTTAGGCTACGGGGAATCCGATTCATCACTTTACCCCTTTCTGCTCTCGTATAGTACGATACTGAAGGTTAAGGTCCTCGAGCACGAATCAAGTGACTTGGTGAACGGTTGTTCTATTGTACAGTGGGTGGGGGCTAGGTATGATACCCTTCTTTCCAAGAAGGAGCTCTTTAGGTTGAAGCTCTCTCGTGACCGGTGAGATATTTCCCCCGCTTCTTCACTACTCAACTGTTATTAGAAATTCTATATACTTTCTAAAGTAGTGAATTCTTCATCATTTCTATATGTTGATGTCGTTGTAAAAAACCACATCTTCCTCATCCTTACAAATAAGGGAGGTTTGTGTTTGATTGTTAGTGATATAGCAGGATAGGTGTGTCTTACATACAAAACGAACACTCCGGATCTGATGCTGAGTCCCAGGGCTCGTTCAGTTCGACCGCCATGTTACTTGGCTTGCTAAGAGAGTGTAGCCATAGTGAAGGGCCTCGATCTTTGGGCTAGAATTTGCTTTGCTCTACAAGGAGAAGCAGCGAAGAGAGGGCTGCTGGCTTTCTTTGATTCAGGAGTGTAAGCCGACTCTCTCATCTTATGATGGAGGTGCATAGCGGACGACATGGCATGATAGAGTCGGTCAGAGCAACGCAACGCTCGTAAGTAATAAAGAAATGATGCCACTCAACATATTGAGGGAAATGAAAAAATCGAAGGGAAGGAACGGGGGAGAATTCAAATCTAAGACTAGCTCGGCAATTGCTATTAGTAGGCAAAGCCCTCCCCTATCATGCATCAAGTTGTTTTGCGAGAGTCGGTGAGGTATAGAGAAAAAGGCTTCCTATGCCACTACTTGCAAACCTCTACAAAAGTGGGAACCCTTTGGCTGGACTGCTACACTCCCACGCTTAAGGGATTCGTTTCAATATTGAAATGGAGTAAGTAGGCTGCTTCAGTTTATTATACGAGCTAACAAGATTAGGCCTTGGTGGCTTTAAGTTTGTGATCTTGTTGAGAAAGGCCAATGAACGCAGAGAGCTTTCATTCGATTGCTCATGTATCGTTTGACCCTTCTTGTCTTGGTAGTTCCATTTGACCATAAAGGTAAAATATACATATACGTCACGTTCATCTTCTTCAATATGTTCACTTTGGTTGGGAGGCCTTTGCGCACTCGTTCAATTTGCTAGCGTCCTACTTCCCTTTCTTGTTGGCCTCTTCATCTAGTTCCCTCTTCTTATTCCATTCCTTTTTCTTCTATGATCTTGCGTGCGCGTTTGTAGGCCGTGGTTTGGATACAAGTCTCCCGCCATTAAGGAGCGTATTGGTTCTCTTGTGAGTTTTCGGCAGGGGCTTTTCGCCTGCTTAGTGCTGGTATGTTCCCACACCTAGTGTAATATTGGAGGAGCTAAAAGTTTGTTTGATCGCCTAGCTCGAGAATTATCGATTACACGCAGTCATTCCCCCGGTCCTGCCCTTTAAGCGAGGCAGGGTAGGGCGGGCGGGCTGTCAAGAATGTGGAGGAGGGGGTAGTTTTTCTAGTGTGGGATCATACGACCGGTTAGATCTAGTTCGGATCGTAAGACCAACGTCTGGACGATAGGAGTCAGGCGAGGGTTACCTCATCTGGGATGGAGTTGGCTCAGCTTGATGCATCTCCTCCCTTTCAACTCCATCTCCTCTTCTAATGTGCATGGGGGGTGGCCCACCGCTTTGCCCCCCCATCAACTCAAATTCCATCTCTCGCATCTCTCTCTTGTGAGATGTGAACCTATCCTATCTCCAATCTTTGTGAGGCCTGCCCTGCCCTATAGATGAGTTCAAATATAAATATATTCGTTAATGTGTGTTTTCTTTAGCAGGTTTGTGTTAAGCCCTAGTGAATCGCATAGGAAGGAGATTTATTTACCTCCATGAAAGGGAAAGGCAGTTTTGCCTCGCCTGTCGACAACAGAGCTTGGCAGTTGTTGGTTGTGGTTCCTACTTGTCTTGCATTGCAATCGAATATATCAAAGCATTCTCATCCATCTGGTTGCTCTGGATCCTGACTTGCTCTATCTGGTGCTCGTTCTGGTTCGAAACTAGGCGAAGGGATGCTGGGTGAGGTGCTTTCAATAGGACAAAAGAGAAACAGAATTAGTTGTTCCATCAACAACATGAACAAGTCCATCCTACTGGATCTGCTTCTGGGTTTTGATCTGGAATAGGGAATTTAGTCTTTGCTGTCGTTGGTGCCGAATCAATAGAAACAACTCCCTTGACCCCTGCTCAATATATTTAGGATCAATAGCTAATAAAGCAGGTTTTAGTAGCTGGCTCACTGACCCACCCTAAAATTAAGAGTATGTTACAGTCTTTGAATCCGATGGACACTCAAACAGTGTAACATCAAATTTCTTCGAGGGCAAAGTTAGCTTATATATGAGGTCAGCGGATGCTTGAGCGTCAGATCACTTTCTTTCACATCTGAAGCTCAGAAAGTCTCATTTTGTTGTTTCCAATATTGAAAGACCAAAATTAGGACATGATGAGCTGCTTCTTGAGGGTTTCACTTGTTCAAGCAACTATTTCCTCTTCGACTTGATTAATCACCAGCTCCGCATCACCAAAACAAATTAGATGTTGGATCCCAGGGCATAAGTCACAATGAAGTGCTTTTTATATATTCAACAACAGGTTTGAACAAATATGAAAATGGAAATGACTCTGGTAATATCAGGACCACTCCGCCACCATTGCCTTCTCCGCAAGAGCTGCCATCAAAATAAACCTTTGTCAATGTGGTTTAGTACAAAATTATGTCTCACACGAGTAGCAAAGACTGAAGAGATACCCATTCTAGTATGTCCACACACCATTGCTTCCTTTTTCATCAAGATCGGCTTAGCCCTGACTTTGTATTCCGCCATCCTTCCGGTATTCATTTAGGCATATACCCATGATAATGAGATCAAGCCATCAATGTCAGAGGTCAATTTGCTACCTAGCTTAATCCCATAAGTTATTGGCATAGCTACTATCAGTACATAAGTCATTATCTTCTTATCAGGCTAATATGAAAATCCTATTTATCCTTCATTTCACTCACCACTTCGACTTGACTAGAATAAATTTGATAACATTGGTGGCGGGCACCCCTTATTGATATTCCCGTTCGACAACTTCGATAGGCGTCACTCCTAAGCTCCAGAATCCACCAATAGGCGGTTGCAACATTTGTCGATCTCCATTTTACCAGCAGTGAGTAGGGCTTGCAGCAATTTATTGGGCGATTGTGTCCCCCTCAAAGTCCTTCCATATACTTGCCTGGTGAATCTACACGATTCAGCCTATCAGGATCTGATTTTTTGTTGGTGTGGGAGTAGATGCCTCTGGCAGAGCATCCGCCATCTGTTTGCTAATGGAAAGCAGCTCTGTAGCCTGTTCCAGGATTAGTGTTTGGGGGACCATCTCGATCGAAACGATTATCTATGCTTAGAGGACAATCAATTGCTCAAGCTTGTCTAACGACCCTCCATTCACGGGAATAGAACCTTTATCTGTATGGGAAAGAGGGGTTATACTTATGCTTGGTTGGGAGGAGTGCTGGTAAGTTTGAAGGGAATGGATGTTTGTCAGGGTTCATAAATAAGAAATCTTTTCATTTTCACGAGTCGATGGGCAAACCGTTAGGGGAGTTGCAAGAGCATTTAGGGACAAGAGAGGAGATATCAATCAGTCGAGTGGCCATTTTTCCTCCAAGACAGTATTCATTTGCATTCTTTGATAAGGAGTTTCAAAAGGAATTTCGGAAGTACGAGAAGCAGGGGCAGCTAATAAGGATAAAGGTTGAATAGCTTTCCATAGGTAGTAGGGATCCTACGATCCTTACTTCCCATTTCCCTTTTATGCCGATGTCGTAAACCGATGCCTCAGATTGAGCGATGGCTTTCCTCCTGCTATGAAAAATAGATCTCTGTCTGACCTTGCCTGGCCAGAAATGATTGGATCTCCTACTGCCAGATTGGATGCGAGGGAGGGAAGAATTTCATATGAACATTGCTTCTACTTCTCTATCCGTAAGGGGAGGGTCTTTCCCCCGAAAGCAGCTACCTGGTACTGCTAGGGGGGGAAGGAAGGATTCAATCTAGCCATAGGTTTCCCTACAGCTACTCTGATACGAAACACGGTGAAAGAGTCGAAAAAGGCAAAACTCATTTACCGTCATATTTGTTCTTCAACTTGCATTCGGTCACGCCCTTTAACTTGCGAAAGTAGAAGCCCGGTCGAGGAAGGCAGTTCATTCAATTTTTCTTTCTTTCCTCCTTCCGGTTCCATCCCGGCACGAGATCCCTTCGTGTTCCACTCCAAACGGAGTTAAGCCTTGAGCAGCTCGTGTAGAGAAGGACGAGGTAGGTCGAAGGGAGGCCATCCAGAAGCGCCTGCGGTAGCACGTGGAAGCGAGCTGCTCGTTAGAAACGGGAGTCCCACTGATCAATAAGTAGTGTCTAACCAGTAATGGTCTTGGGTGCAGTCTCACACTGGGGACACTCACCCTGTAAGACGAACGAAGCTGTCATGGACCAGCCGTGGTCATTCTTAATTCCTACGGGGGCACCTGCTGGTTCTTGTGTGACTTCCTGCCAGTCTTTAGTGGCACTATTCAATGAGAAAAGCAGATTCAATACAATAGGAGGAAAGGACTGTCATCCGAAAAGGACAGGACGGTGACCTCAAGGTCACTGTGACAGAGACGAATCAATAGAAAATGCTACCGATTCATTCCTCGAAGACAGCCGATGCTGCTCTAAATGGACAACATCTACATAGACAAAGATGCAGGATGAATCTAGATTAACAGCTTTGCTATCTCAATCCCATAATGAAATTTCGTAGCGGAACGTTTCCTCCCCTGACCTCCTCGGGGAGCCGAGCCAGACTCTCATCAAATACTAAGAGAAAACGGAAGGGTTGGTTTGATTATGGAAAGCGCTTCTGTAACTAACTAACATAGATCTCCCCATCCCCACAGGATTCTTCTTCTCTTTCTATAGAAGACTCCTTTGAGAATGAATCGTTTGCTTTCCCAGTGAAAGGAAAGACTTGACTTACACAGTATATCCTAATCGTTTTAGTTTTCAATAGATGAAATAGAAAAGAGATCGTTCACCTTCTCGGGAGGTCTCGTACGACTTGACTTAGACAATCTCATTTTTTCCCTGCCGAAGCTGCCATTATTGCTTTAGCAGGAACTACTATTGATAAAGGTAAAGGCCAAGTCCCTTGTCCCTCGATCCATTTTGCATGAATCGTTCACCTTAAGATCTTCCGAGTCAAAGTTGATGGATTCCTTCGAGGCCAGCCTTGCCTAATGCCTCATAAGAATTCATTCATTATAAAAAAGAATTGGGGCCTCCCCTCGATAACTGATCGAATCAGGCAAGCTGAGTCCCTCCTTAAGATCGAGGGACGCACTTCAAGGCAGTACTGTTCCTCTATTTCTCCTAATATCGTTCGCTCTGCTCACTTGCTTCTCATAAGGAGCTGAGAGTGGCACCAGAAAGCCCACTCTTACCGTTGTAAGGATTCTTATGAGAAACTCGTTGGTTTGGCTATAAAGATTCAATCGTAAGAAGTCGTTTGCCTATAGATAAGGAGGGTCGCACTTGCCCTTACAAACAGATTCTTTCCCCTAGGAATAGACCCGACCGAAGGGCTCACCCCCACCGAGTGGGCTGGGCCATTCAAGCATAAGGAACTGGATACGGTGAAAGCCCCCAATCTGAAAATATGCTTTTAGAAAAGCAGAAAGATTAAAAAGGAATTCATGCACTTTCTGTCATAAATCGAAGAGACCGGATCTATCTATTTCGAATTCGAAAGTTCTTCCATTACTAAGGAAGACTGAATCGGGGATATCTAACTGATCGACTCAATTTGTCACTCCTTTGGACGGAGAGTCACGGCATGACAGATGGAAACTCTCTTTTCTAATTAGAGAGATTTTCACCGAACGCTAAGGCACTAAGGAGCTAAGGGGCAAAGGATATCTCATGAATCAGTCGTTAGATATCCACTCGTAGGTTACAGAAAATGGAGCGATAAGAACATGAAAATAGACTAGAGACCTCTATGACCTACCTTTTTTTGTTATGGTTTCCGCCTATACACGTTCTCAAGTTCTGATCGAGATTTTTCAGAGACTGTATTTATTCCGACAAAATGCTATTGATCCCACGAGGACCCGTCCCATTAGAAGAATGCAACTGAAATTCTTCTTCTTCTAAACCTTTCTTCTAATCTCTGGGCAGCTGGTCTGGGTCTCTTTTTTTCTCCAAAACTTTGACTTCCAATTGGATTTTTTTTTTTTACTGGATCATCCAAGAATTTACCACAGTCTGCTTTTCCTTAGTCAGGAGAACTGTTGAAGACTTTCTTCAGTTGCTTGCATCCGGCTCAAGCAACAGTCTATCTCGAGCGTGAACAACTGCTTTGAATGATCTTGAAGCAAGTCATGCAGGGGATACTTGCGCCAATGCTGCAAGATGTTCGCTCCACCCCTGCCCTGCTTTTCTGTCGTTGCTTGCTGCTAACACGCAATGGCTTTTCTATAAGGCTCGCTTCTCTTAAACAACTTGACGTGCTGCTGTCAGGTTGCTTTCTTGACTGTTTTAGCTTGCTGCTTCAAAAGGCTAGCGCACGTACTCTTCTGCTATCAACAAATCGAAAGAAACACAAAAAGAAACCGAAAGAAACACAAAAGACCATGTGTGTTTCGTATAGATCGAGACTTGTAGCTTGATTCTTGACTCATTCCATATAGGGAAGAATAACAGGAATTGATAACACTTATTTCTTCCTACTTCTCAGTTATATCCAACGATCAAGACAATTCCCGTTAAACTCTTTCATTTCATAGAAGTCCATTCTTCTTCTGACGAAGCAAATAACATTTCCTATTAATTTGTCCCCTACACTGGACTTATTCTGATTCTTAATTATTCGTCGCTATGTTGTTCCCAAGGACTAGCAGAATCGAAATAGCGAAATTCTTAAGTCATCTTAATTGGTTCAGAAACCACACTTTTTTCTGGATCATCATGGTGTACTTCCACATATCCACTTAGGGGAAGGTCTTTTTGTAATGGATGACCCTCGAAACCATGATCTATTGATATAAGGTGTAGATCCGAATGATTGATGGGAGAAACACTGGACATATCACATACTTCTCGCTCCCACAGTTCGGTGATGAAAATGGACTAACTACATAAGATATTCGTGTGACTTCATCTTTTTCACCTTCAGCTTGGGCTTTGACAAGACTTCGCTACCATGCAGAGTGATTTAATGGGTAGCCTATGCGGAACATCAAATCGCTTGGGGCTTGCTCGTTGCCTCTACTAGCTTACTTCGCATAGGCTACACTTCAAATCGCTCATGAGAGCTAAGTCTTCTCAAAGCCCTCAACAACGAGGGCTTTTTACTCTTGCGAAACACTCTCAGACCTGTGCTTCCCAAGAGCAAAAAGCCCAGCTAATAGTTTGACCTTGCTACCACTGGCTTCGCTCGTTGCTTACAACAAGGTTAGAAACGTTCACGTAAATCTAGCTTTCAAATACATCAAAAACTATGAGCTGATTTCAACCAATTCACCAAACTGTAAAAAATCA
>NW_006496689.1:0-10835 GCF_000471905.2 Amborella trichopoda | reverse complement strand
AATAATCAGGTACACAAATTTAGAGGACTAAATTTCTTTAAGGAGAGAAGAATGCAACAATCCTAAACTTTTAGTAAAAAAAAAAAAAAAAAAAAAAAGGAAAAAAAAAAAAAGAAGAAGAAAATAAACTTTTAATACATGATGATTCGTTTGAACATGATGGTCCTTAGGGACCATCTCTACTTTTCAAAGCTTTTCGTTTAAAAGCTTTGTTGCTTCTTTGCGCTTGTCACATCCACTAAAGGACGTGGGCTTTAGTCGTTTAAAGCGTAAGCTAACGCTCACACCTGTAACGTAATAAAAGAATAAAATAGCATATTAGTAGAATTTAAATTTAGAGAGATGAGGACTCCTACCTTAGAAAACTTATGAGATTTTTTTTCTCTGGTCGAAACACAGTGAACTCCTCTCTCTATCCGAGTTTTTATCGGAAGCTCCTTCTCAAGTATTTGTGGGTAAGTGACATCGTCTTCTTGAAAAATAGTCTATTTCTAATAAATAGTGATATTTCCGTCCAGGATCTTTATTTTATAAGTTTTATGTGTAAGTGACCCCATTGTCTCGAAAAATAATCCATTCTTTTTAAAAATGAAATGAAAAAATTATTTCTGCTTATTATCATGAATTTTAGGCGCGATAAATTTTATGCGCACGTGACCTCATTATCTTGAAAAATAATCTTTTTAATAAAAATTGTGATATTTTATCTATGTTAGAAATTTTGAATGCCGTAAATTAGAAAAATAAATTTATTTATTTTTCTTGTTTATTGTTAGAAATAAATGTGATATTTTGTGCTTTTAGTAAAATTGTGATAATTCCGTATTCTTGAATTTCTATAAGAGTTTTTCTATATATATTAAATTGGCAATTATGCTAGAACGTCTTTACGAACTGCTACCTTTCTAAATTTGAGCCCAAAATATTTGATTGGTTATTTTTGAAATGTTATAGAGAGTGACTGTTATTAATGGTTTAAGTGAAATTCATATTAATGATTTCAGTGATATGTTGAGTACATGATATTGCTGCTTTCGAATGTTTAAAGAGATTTAGAAATAATTTAAGTATGCAAGTGGACTCATCCGGTTCGCCGGTGAGGTATAAGTGGACCTATCTGGGACTCCGGTAGGGATTAAGTGGACTCATCCGGTACGCCGGTGAGGTATAAGTGGACCTGCAGGGATTAAGTGGACCTATCTGGGTTGCCGATAAGGATTAAGTGGACCTATCAGGACGCTGATGGGGTATATAGGTGACCTACTTGGGACGCCAGTAGGGTATTTTGTGAAATCCTTTGAATTATGTACTGTCGTTAAAAGTGTTATAAGCATTTCAATTACTCGGATTATACTTAATTATACATTATTGAAAGTGAAACTGTTGATGCATTTCTGTTAATAGAACTTCTTTTTGGAAAATATTGATATCTTTCAACCATGATTATTTTTAGGATTATGATGATCACTTACTGAGTAGCCAAACTCATCAAACTATGGTAAACATTTTTCAAGATAACTGCTGTTTCATTTGAGTCCTCGTCAAGATCAACTTTGGGAAGATATTGTAGTTTTGCTTAAACTTTCTTTTGTTACTTTGTAAGACCTCGCCACTGTAAATTTGTCCTATTAATAGATGTATATATGTTTTGTCTGTCACATCTCGGGGTGTGACACGTGCGCATAAAATTTATCGCGCCTAAAATTCATGATAATAAGAAGAAATAATTATTTCATTTCATTTTTAAAAAGAATAGATTATTTTTCGAGACAATGAGGTCACTTACACACTTATAAAATAAAGATCCTGGACGGAAATATCACTATTTATTAAAAACCGACTATTTTTCAGGAAGATGATGTCACTTACCTTTAATCACTCACGAAATTGATGCTTTTTGTGTATGTTGGTTGGGGCACTAAAAGGCCGCCCGTTTACAGTGGATCTTATGGAATCAGTATGCACAAGAGCTCAGTGATAAAATTTTCAGTTAAAAAGACGCATCTCATGGTTATACCATCGGAAGGTGGCACATTTAATTTACTTACACGTCATAGTGGATTGTCAAGGGCCAACACGTAAGAGAAACTACAAGCCACGTCATAAGATAAGAAAATCTTTAGTCAAAAGCTTTTGAAAATAGTGATGGTCCCTAAGGACCATCATGCTTATATGGACCATCACTTATTAAAAGTTTATTTTCCCTTTTTTTTTTTTTTTTTTTTTTTTGAAAGTTTAGGATTGTTACAATACTACTATTACTAGTATGTACTACATACTAATACTAGTATGTACTAATACTATTAGTATTAATAGTACATACTATTAGTAGTATTAGAAGTAAATAGTAGTAGTACTACTAATAGTACTAGTAGTAGTACTATTAACTATTACTACTACTATAGTAGTACTATTACTACTGCCGATAGTACTAACTAGTACTATTAGTACTACTACTAGTACTAGTACTAGTACTAGTAGTACTATTACTTTTATTAATTATCGGGAGTTACATTCGTAACTTTTTGTTATGTTCACATGGTGATATTATCTCTTTCCAAGAGTACTGCCCCATACGTAGTCTCTTTCTGGGGAGACAGGTGTTGCAGAGAGGTCCCCCACTTCGATTCCCGTCCTGTTAGCATCTCCGATTCGAGATCAGGGATTACTCCGTTAGGTCGTTTCTACGGTCAGAAGTCGGTAATGTACCTACTTACCTTGTTAGCAGCAGAGCTCACCTTTGTTCTATTGGTTTGGTGGGTGGCTACCAAGACGATTTCTTTATGCCCAACAAAGAACCTCGAGATGCTAATCCATTAAAAATGATACAGGAATTGCGAAAGAACTCATATACCAAACGAGGGCGACTTATGGAAATACATTGGTTTCTTACTCGTGCAAATGAACTATTTCTTGGCAACTTGGACAACTTATCACGATGTTAGTCCTGCATATCACTAGGAAGATCAGGATCTTTACAAAAGGCTTTATAAAGCTTTCGTCTCAATTCATATTTTGCCTCGAGCAATCTATGTTTGTGATTTCGTATATTTCTCTTCTCTGACTCTTACCGATAACCACCTCATCTTTTTGCAAAAACCCGCTCCATGGTGGTAAAGTCTCATCTTGTGCGTTGGCCGAAGTGACAATAGTCACATTGAACCCTTGAATATGCTGGAAGATCTCAAAATGATCTTCTAGTCCTAGGGATAATTCGTAAAACTCCATTTTGATCTAGAATTGAATGGGGTTTTCCCGTATTTTGACCGGAGAATCTAACAGAGACATTATATTCGAGATTCTAACCGAAAAATTAGACATTCCATGCCCTCGGAGAGTGCTTTGTCGTGCTAGGTCACTAACATATCCAGTATCTTTTTCGGACCCCAAGAAGTGATTGGATCGAAACAACTTTCTTGTCAAAGCCCTTTGTGTGTTGTATGAATCTCTTACCGTGCGGAATCTCCATAGGCAATCTTCCATTTTTAATTCTGAAATATGAGGGTGCCTTTGGAAGTACTACAACTAATATTTGTACTTACTAAGACTACTACTAATACAAGTAGTAGTATTAGTGCTACTATTAATACTACTACTGTGGTACTAGTACTACTAGTAGTAAGAGTACTATTAGTATTAGTAGTATTATTAGTATACTAGTACTACTACTAATAGTAGTAGTTAAAGTACTACTAGTAGTTATAGTAATAGTATTACTAATAGTACTAGTACAAATAGTACTAATACCATTATTAGTACTACTATAATAGTACTACTATTACAAATAGCAGTAGTACTAATAATATTAGTAATACTAGTACTAATAATAGTAGTACTACTAATACGTTTATAGTAGTACTATTACTACTAGTAGTAATACTACTATTAGTATTATTAGTAATAGTACTCAGGAGTACTATTAGTACGTACTAGTAATAGAACTAATACTAGTAGTATTACGATTAGTAATAGTACTACTACGATTAGTACTGCTAATATCAGTAACAATAGTAGTAGTAATACTAATAGTAGTACTACTAGTACATACGTACATAGGTACTAGTACACATATGTACTAGTAGTACATACGTATATAGGTACTAGTACACATATGTACTAGTAGTACATACTACATATGTACTAGTACTAAATATGTACACATGTAGTACTGAGCAGTTTAGGGTCATGCAGTATGGGCCGAGGCTGAACAGTTTAGGGTCATGCAGTATGTAACCAGGATGACTAATTTAGGCTCATGCAGTATGGGCCGACGCTGAGCAGTTTAAGGTCACGCGGTCTGGATTGAGGCTGAGCAATTTTGGATCATGGAGTGTGGACATTTACCTGCTGCTAGTAGTAGTATTTAGTAGTAGTACATATGTACTAGTAGTAGTACTTAGTAGTACTACTAGTAATAGTACTTAGTAGTAATATTTGTTATAGGCTACAGTGCTGGCAGTGTGGGTACTGAAACAATATGATCATATGGGCTCTCTCAGGTCACTATCTAGAAGATCTTGAAATCTGCCAATTGAAAAATGCAGTGTCTACATTATGTTGGAAGAGTGTCCATCATAGTTATCCCATGGCAATCTCATTAAGAAGAACCCACTCTTTTGACATCTTCATGCTATAGGAAATTAATTAAACCAGTAGGTAAATGTCCCCACCTTGTGTGATTCCCTTAATACTACTTCAATATCCATCAAAGGGGTCATAAGTGGTTAAACTATAAGACTCTTCTCAAAAATTATTTTCCACAAAAAACCTCCACGTAAGTACTAGTAGTATTAGAAGTACTAGTAATAATATTATTAAAAGTACTAGTAGTAGTACTACTAACTAGTACTACTATTATAGTTGTATTATTACTATTACTACTACTGGTAGTACTAACTAGTATTATAAGTACTACTACTACTACTACTGCTGCTGCTACTAGTCCTAGTAGTACTATTGCTATAACTAGTATTATTAATACTATTATTACTACTAGTACTAATAATAATAATAATAGTAATAGCACTACTACTAATAGTAGTAATAGTATTACTACTACTATTCGCATTAGTACTAATAGTAGTATTAGTATTTGTATTACTACTATTAGCAGTATTAATAGTACTTAGTAGTACTAATAGTACTACTATTACTGTACTTTATTACTAATAGTACTATTGTACTATTAATAGTACTAGTAGTATTACTAGTATTAGTAGTATTATTGTAAGTATTAGTACTAATACTATTATTAGTAGTACTACTCTTAATAGTAGTACTACTAATAATACTACTATTACTAGTACTAATAGTAGTAGTCCTTTGTACTACTAGTACTAGTAATAATAGTGCTACTAGTACTAATAAAAGTAGTACGGCTAGTATTAAAAGTAGTAAGTACTAGTAGTACTTACTAGTACTAGTAGACTAGTATTAGTACTAGTACTACTATTAATATTAGTGCTAGTAAGTGTATTACTATTAGTATTACTACTACTAGTAGTACTACGATTACTAGTACTACTATTAGCACTACTACTACTATAATTACGGCTATTAGTAGTACTACTATTAGTAGTACTACTACTAATAGTAGTACTACTAGTATTAGTACTATTACTAGTACATACTAATAGTACTACTGAGTACTACTACTAGTAATGCTACCTAACCTTCCCAGCCTCGGTCTATACCGCATGACCCTAAACTGCTCCGCCTCGGTCCATACTGCATGACCCTAAACTGCTCAGCTTAGATCCATACTGTATCCTACACGGTTGAGCCTCGTTCTATTCTGCAAGAACCCTGAACTGCTCAGCCTCGGTCCACACGACATGATCATAAAGCCTCAGTCCATACTGCACGACTCTAAACTGCTCAGCCTCGGCCCATACTGCATGACCCTAAACTGCTTAACCTCAGTCCATACTGCATGACCATAAACTGCTTTGCCTCGGTTCATGAAGCATGACCCTTAACTGCCCAACCTCGGTCCATACTGCAAGACCATACTGCATGACCCTAAACTGCTCTGTCTCGGTCCATACTTCATGACACTAAACCCCTCGGCCTCGATACCTACTGCATGACCCATAACTGGTCACCCTCAGTACATACGGCATGACACTAATAGTAGTATGTACATACCAGTAGTAGTACTAATACTACTAGAATTACTAGTAGTATGCACTAGTAGAATGTACTAGTACTACTAGTAGTAATACATACTAGTATAAACTAGTCGTATTAGTATTACTAGTATGTACTAGTACATATGTACTACTTGTACTAGTATGTACTAGTACATATGTACTACTAGTACTAGTACATATGTAGTACTAGTATGTACTACTAGTACTACTAGTAGTACTACATACTAGTATGTAGTACTAGTACATATGTAGTATGTACTAGTAGTACATACTACTAGTACTACTACTATTAGTACATATGTACTAGTACTACTATAAGTAATACGTACTAGTACTACTACGAGTAGTATTACATTCTAGTTGTAGTACTAGTACATACTAATACTACGTAGTACATATTAGTACTACGTAAGACATACTATTACTACATAGTACATACTAGTAGTATGTACTACTAGTAGTACATAGTACTAGTAGTACTAATAGTAGTACATACTAGTAATATGTACTACTAGTAGTACATAGTACTAGTAGTACTAATAGTAGTACATACTAGTAGTATGTACTACTAGTAGTACTAGTAGTAGTACATACTAGTATTATGCACTAGTACTAGTACATAGTATCAATAATAGTACATACTAGTCGTAGTAGTACATAGTACTAGTATGTACTACTAGTAGTACATAGTACTAGTAGTACTAATAGTAGCACATACTAGTAGTACATATGTACTATTATACTGCTAGTACTACTAGTACATATGTACCAATAGTGCATGCATATGTACTAGTAGTGCATACATATGTACTACTAGTACATAAATAGTAATACATACATACTACTACTAGTACTACTAGTACATACTACTACATATGTACATCTACTAGTAGTACATACTACTACTAGTACTACTAGTACATACTACTACATATGTACATCTACTACTAGTACATACTACTACTAGTAGTACTATGTAGTACATATGTACTACTATGTAGTACATATGTGCTATCTACTACTACTAGTACTAGTAGTACATATGTATATAGTACATACGTACTATGTACATGTACATATGTATGTACTAGTAGTACATATGTTTGTAGTACATATGTACTATCTACTACTACTAGTACTAATAGTACATATGTATATAGTACATATGTATTATGTACATGTACATATATACTACTAGTAGTACATAGTACATGTGTACTAGTAGTACATACATGTACTACATGTACTACATAGTACATACACTTGTGTACATTTGTACTACTAGTACATGTGTACATATGTACTGGTCCATAGGTAAATATGTACATGTAAATATGTACATATTATTACATATGTACACATGTACTACTAGTACTACTTAGTACCAGTACTAAGTACTACTAGTACTTAATATTACTACTAAGTACCAATAATAGTATTATTAGTATTAGTACTACTAGTAATAGTAATATTATTAAGTAGTATACTACTTAGAGTAGTACTAATAGTACTACTACTATTAGTAGTGCTAGTACTAGTAATACTACAAGTAGTAGTAGTAGCACTACTACTAGTAATAGTAGTACTATTACTAGTACTAATGCTATTAATATTACTACTTAGTACTACTACTAGTACAATAGTACTGATAGAAGTTATAGTAATATGTATACATGTACAATACGTAAATACTAGGGTGCACAATTGCGCATAGGCCGCCACAATTGGGTGCATAAAAATGGCACGGTTTTCACGTGAATAACTCACATTGGGTTTAGAGTGCATGGTGCGGATGTGCACTGAACTCCATACTGAGGGAAATTTGGTGACAGTTCTTGTGCAAGAACTACACGTGTGCAAGAAGAGCTCCATGCCGCATGACCTAATACCGCTCCGCCGCAGTCCATACTACATGACCCTAAAGTGGTCAGCCTCGGCCCATACTGCAAGACCTTAAACTGCTCAAGCTCGATCAGTGCTACACGACCATAAGCATCTTAGCCTCAGTCCATATTGTAAGACCCTAAAGTGCTCAGTCTGGGTCCATACTGCATTTAATATGCTCAGCTTCGGTCCATATGACATGACCGTAAACAACTCAGCCTTGGTCCAAACTGCATGACGCTAAACTGCTCATCCTGGGTCCAAACTGTATGACCCTAAACTGCTCAAGCTCGGCCCATACTGCATGACCCTAAACTGCTCACCCTCGGTCCACAGTGCATGAACCTAAACTGTTATGCCTCGGTCTAGACTGTATGACCATAAACTGCTCAGCCTCGGCCCATACTGCAAGACCCTAAACTACTCAGCCGGGTTCCTTACTGAATGACACAAAACAATTTAGCCTCGGCCCATACTGCATGACCCTAAACTGCTCAATACTACATGTGTACATATGTAGTACTAGTACATATATAGTATGTAGTACTAGTACATATGTGTACTAATACATGTGTACATATGTACATATGTACACATGTACTAGTATGTACTACTAGTACATGTATACTATGTACTAGTACATGTACTACTAGTACATACTAGTACATATGTAGTATGTACTACTAGTACACATGTGTACTAGTAGTACATAATACATCAATACACATGTGTACTAGTAGTACATACTACATATGTATGCATGTGTACTAGTACTACATACTACATATGTACACATGTGTACTAGTAGTACATACTACATATGTACTACTTAGTACCAGTACTAAGTACTGCTAGTACTTATTATGACAACTATGTACTAGTAATAGTATTATTAGTATTAGTACTACTAGTAATAGTAATATTACTAAGTTGTATACTACTTAGAGTAGTACTAATAGTGGTACTACTATTACTAGTAGTAGTAGTACTAGTAATACTACTAGTAGTATTATTACTACTATTAATGATATTAATATTACTACTTAGTACTACTACTAGTACTAGTAGTACTAATAGTTGTTATAGTAATATGTACACATGTACATATGTGTACATATGTACATATGTACAGTAGGTAAATACTAGGGTGCACAATTGCGCACAGGCCGCCGCAATTGCGTGCATAAAAGCGTCAAGATTTTCACGTGAATAGCACGCGTTGGTTTTAGTGCGCATGGTGAGCATGTGCATTAAACTCCATACTGAGGGAAATTTGGCGACAGTTCTTGCACACGTGTAGTTGCGCAAGAACTGCTCCATATCGCATGACCTAATACTGCTCAGCCTCAGTCCATACTGCATGACACTAAAGTGCTCTACCTCGGACCATATGACATGACCGTAAACAACTCAACCTTAGTCCAAACTGCATGATGCTAAATTGCTCCTCTCGGGTCAAAACTGCATGACCCTAAACTGTTCAAGCTCGGTCCATTCTGCATGACCCTAAACTGCTCACCCTCGGTCCACACTGCATGACCCTAAACTGTTCATCCTCGGTCCAGACCGCATGACCCAAAACTTATCAGCGTACCGCATGACCCTCAACTGCCCAGCCTTGGTCTAAACTACAAGACCTAAACTGCTTTGCCTCGGTCCATTATGCATGACCCTAACAACCTACTATGCCTCGGTCCACATTGTATGATCATAACCTACTCAGCCTCGGCCCATACTGCATGACCCTAGTAGTACATGTGTACATATGTACTAGTACATATATATATACACATGTACATATGTACTACTAGTACATATGTATACATGTACTAGTAGTACATATGTACACATGTGTATGTACTATGTATTGCATGTATGTACTACTAGTACATATGTACTATGTATTATGTACTGCTAGTAGTACTAGTACATATAATTACTAGTACTAGTAGTACTATGTAATATGTACTACTAGTAGTACTACTAATACATATGTACTACAAGTCGTAAAACATATATATGTATGTACTACATACATATGTAATACATGTAGTAGTACATATGTAGTACTAGTAGTACTTATGTATGTAATGCATAGTACTACTAGTACTAGTAGTACTATGTAGTACTACAACTACTTATGGAGTACATGTACATATGTAGTAGTACTACAAATGTACTACATATACTACTACATCGGTATTAGTACTATGTACATAGTGCTACTAGTATGTACTAGTACAACATACTAGAATGTAATACTACTGGTAGTAATACTAGTACATACTAGTAATAGTAGTAGTACTAGTACATATGTACAAGTAGTAGTAGTACGAGTAGTATGGACTACTACTATTGCTAGTACATATGTTTTAGTACTAGTACATACTACATATGTACTAGTATTACATACTACATATGTACTAGAACTACTAGTAGCACTACTACATACTAGTATGTAGTGTTACTAATACTACTAGTAGTACATACTAGTACTACTAGTAGTACATATGTACTAGTACTAGTAGCACATAATAGTAGTACATACTAGCACTACTAGTAGTACATATTGACTAGTACATACTAGTATGTATTACTACTAGTAGTACTAGTACAAACAACTAGTAGTATTACTACTACTAGTATGTATATACTACTACTAATAAATACAGCATTTTAGGAGTAGTACTACTCTTACTAATACATACTAATAGTACTACTACTAGTAGTACTACTAGTACATACTACTAGTACGTACATACTACTAATAGTTTGTACATACTACAACTACTAGTATAT